>JAAAWM010011483.1:0-82193 GCA_036873465.1 Thinopyrum obtusiflorum | reverse complement strand
TATGATGGGGAATTAAGTTATTAGGGATGGTCTAGAGATGCTCTAAGTCGGTTACCACAGTATGTTGGTTGTGCAGTAATTCCAGATTTTTTTTTGGTGAAAAGTTTTGGTCCATGCAGCGTTGTGCCTTGGTGAACAGTACTGGGTTCCGAGTGAACAATACTGGGTCCTGAGTGAACAGTACTTTCAGTTTTTTTTTGGGTCAACACCTATTTGGGCTGGGCTCCGAATGGGCCGAGAATTAATTTTGTCTCGGCTAAAAATCCGGGGCGTGACGAGAACCAATTCCTTTCTTTCCCTGCTAAAAAGGAAAAGGAAAGGCATCGTCTTTTGTCTTGTTCAGCATAAGAACTAATCTCTTTCATGCCCTACCAAAAAACGAAAGGGAATATATATACCCACCCAGCCTTGACGGCCATTGGAGAAAAGAAAGGCATCATCTTTTGGCTTGTTCACCCCCCCCCCCCCCCCCCCCCCCCCCCCCCCCCCCCCCCCCCCCCCCCCCCCCCCCCCCCCCCCCCCCCCCCCCCCCCCCCCCCCCCCCCCCCCCCCCCCCCCCCCCCCCCCCCCCCCCCCCCCCCCCCCCCCCCCCCCCCCCCCCCCCCCCCCCCCCCCCCCCCCCCCCCCCCCCCCCCCCCCCCCCCCCCCCCCCCCCCCCCCCCCCCCCCCCCCCCCCCCCCCCCCCCCCCCCCCCCCCCCCCCCCCCCCCCCCCCCCCCCCCCCCCCCCCCCCCCCCCCCCCCCCCCCCCCCCCCCCCCCCCCCCCCCCCCCCCCCCCCCCCCCCCCCCCCCCCCCCCCCCCCCCCCCCCCCCCCCCCCCCCCCCCCCCCCCCCCCCCCCCCCCCCCCCCCCCCCCCCCCCCCCCCCCCCCCCCCCCCCCCCCCCCCCCCCCCCCCCCCCCCCCCCCCCCCCCCCCCCCCCCCCCCCCCCCCCCCCCCCCCCCCCCCCCCCCCCCCCCCCCCCCCCCCCCCCCCCCCCCCCCCCCCCCCCCCCCCCCCCCCCCCCCCCCCCCCCCCCCCCCCCCCCCCCCCCCCCCCCCCCCCCCCCCCCCCCCCCCCCCCCCCCCCCCCCCCCCCCCCCCCCCCCCCCCCCCCCCCCCCCCCCCCCCCCCCCCCCCCCCCCCCCCCCCCCCCCCCCCCCCCCCCCCCCCCCCCCCCCCCCCCCCCCCCCCCCCCCCCCCCCCCCCCCCCCCCCCCCCCCCCCCCCCCCCCCCCCCCCCCCCCCCCCCCCCCCCCCCCCCCCCCCCCCCCCCCCCCCCCCCCCCCCCCCCCCCCCCCCCCCCCCCCCCCCCCCCCCCCCCCCCCCCCCCCCCCCCCCCCCCCCCCCCCCCCCCCCCCCCCCCCCCCCCCCCCCCCCCCCCCCCCCCCCCCCCCCCCCCCCCCCCCCCCCCCCCCCCCCCCCCCCCCCCCCCCCCCCCCCCCCCCCCCCCCCCCCCCCCCCCCCCCCCCCCCCCCCCCCCCCCCCCCCCCCCCCCCCCCCCCCCCCCCCCCCCCCCCCCCCCCCCCCCCCCCCCCCCCCCCCCCCCCCCCCCCCCCCCCCCCCCCCCCCCCCCCCCCCCCCCCCCCCCCCCCCCCCCCCCCCCCCCCCCCCCCCCCCCCCCCCCCCCCCCCCCCCCCCCCCCCCCCCCCCCCCCCCCCCCCCCCCCCCCCCCCCCCCCCCCCCCCCCCCCCCCCCCCCCCCCCCCCCCCCCCCCCCCCCCCCCCCCCCCCCCCCCCCCCCCCCCCCCCCCCCCCCCCCCCCCCCCCCCCCCCCCCCCCCCCCCCCCCCCCCCCCCCCCCCCCCCCCCCCCCCCCCCCCCCCCCCCCCCCCCCCCCCCCCCCCCCCCCCCCCCCCCCCCCCCCCCCCCCCCCCCCCCCCCCCCCCCCCCCCCCCCCCCCCCCCCCCCCCCCCCCCCCCCCCCCCCCCCCCCCCCCCCCCCCCCCCCCCCCCCCCCCCCCCCCCCCCCCCCCCCCCCCCCCCCCCCCCCCCCCCCCCCCCCCCCCCCCCCCCCCCCCCCCCCCCCCCCCCCCCCCCCCCCCCCCCCCCCCCCCCCCCCCCCCCCCCCCCCCCCCCCCCCCCCCCCCCCCCCCCCCCCCCCCCCCCCCCCCCCCCCCCCCCCCCCCCCCCCCCCCCCCCCCCCCCCCCCCCCCCCCCCCCCCCCCCCCCCCCCCCCCCCCCCCCCCCCCCCCCCCCCCCCCCCCCCCCCCCCCCCCCCCCCCCCCCCCCCCCCCCCCCCCCCCCCCCCCCCCCCCCCCCCCCCCCCCCCCCCCCCCCCCCCCCCCCCCCCCCCCCCCCCCCCCCCCCCCCCCCCCCCCCCCCCCCCCCCCCCCCCCCCCCCCCCCCCCCCCCCCCCCCCCCCCCCCCCCCCCCCCCCCCCCCCCCCCCCCCCCCCCCCCCCCCCCCCCCCCCCCCCCCCCCCCCCCCCCCCCCCCCCCCCCCCCCCCCCCCCCCCCCCCTGAGTTCCTGCAATAACTATGTAAAGTATCTCTAAATTTCTGTCTTTAGCAGAAGCACACAAAGCAGAGCAATAGAATTTATCCTATCTGTGCAAATAACACCCAGCTCTATCCAATTTCTCCTCTGTTCTCTATCCCTCCAAGCACAGAGCAACAGTTGCACACAGTTACGCCACAGCCGGATACCTGAACAAAGCAGGAGCAGCACACAGCCAGCCTCCCCATCCACCATGGCAAGCACCAGCAGCAGCACACGAAACTGCCAATTCTCACAGCCCGGCCTCTCTCTCTCTCACTCTCTCACAAACCGCAAGCAGCAGGAAATAAAATCGCCCCAGCTCAGCCCCATACATACATCGCAATGCATACATCAATTTGTCATGCGTACAACAATCTGGCTCATTACATAAAAAAAGACAGGAGGACAGAGAACTTGCCTCACGATTGAGACTGCTGGCTCATGGTGGGCATGGAGGATGTGGAGGCGGCCAGGAGCTCAGAGCTTTGGGTGTCTGCCCGTGGACGAAGACGCTGCGACGGTGCCGCCGTTGGCCGTGAGCTGTCTGGTCCTTGCGAAGCTGTCCGGGAGAGAGGGCGTCGGAGAAGGGCGTCGAGGGGAGAGAGGTGTCGCAGGGAGAAGGAGGTTCACTGGAGAAGGGGTGGCAGGAGTTGCGTCAGCTCACCATCGCCATCCGTAGGTAGTCACCGCAGCGGCCATCGCCCACGTTTTTTGGGGAGGAGATGATACGGGATGTGGAGGATTTCGTAATGGGTAGGGTTAGGAGGAATCTGGCCCGCGCGAGATTTTGGATTTGGACCGGAATTTTGGGCCAGGGCGGCGGGACAAAAACTGCTAACGCTAAAGGGGGGCCCAAAATTTAGCGCTAATCCATCCTGAGCGGCGCTATTATCGGGGTTTTTTTTGGTTAGCGTTAAAATCGTATAGCTGTAGCGGCACGACTCCAAAAACGCCATATCAACCCTCTATTTAAAACTTGGCCAGTGCTAGGCGCAGGCCGGCCGGCCCAAATTTGGACCGGTCAGCTGTTGAGCGTGTGATACAACCTTTTCTAACCATATGATATAGTTTTTTCCTTCCTCCCCAAAAAGTCAACACGCAGGAAAAAGGTAGCAACTAGTTCAGGCGCGCTCGCCAGCCGGACTCCGCACGTGCTCACTGGCAGCCCGCACTTGTCCTCGGCTTCTCGTGCTTGCCGGTCACCCGTGCCATCGCTCCCGCCACCCGCGCTTCCCGGCCACTCGTGAAATTGTGCTCGCCTCAGCTGCCTCCGCTCGGCATGGTTGCAGCTTGAACAGAGGTGGGTTCCACAGCGCAGTCACCATGGTTGCAACATCCCCAGCGTCCCCGTCTCCGGCTCACCGCCGTCATCAACTTGCACCGCCATGTCTAGGAAAACAAATCTAAAGCAACAAAAATTTCTATTACTCGGTTGAAGCAAAAAGATTTGCCCGTTCCAGCAAAACTTAATGGTGGTTCCAGCAAAAATCAAAACCAAAAAAAAAAAAATCTCCGATACTCCTTGAAGCAAAAATATTTGCCGGTTCCAGCAAAAATTAATGGTGGTTCCAGCAAAAATTTGAGCAGCAAAACACTTTGGTAGTGGATTGTAGTAGGCGAATTAGCCAGTTCCAGCAAAAAGTAATGCTGGTTCCAGCAAAACAACCCCGCAGCGAAAAACACCAGTGTCGATTGTAGCAACAACAAAAAAACTAGTTCCAACAAAAACAAACGTTGGTTCCAGGAAAAAAACGCATCGCGTGGTGAGGGCTCATCCGGTTCCAGCATCAGGGGACAATAGTTCCAGCATCATCGTATGCCGGTTCCACCAACGAGGCGTGCCGGTTCCCACATCGCTGCCCCAGCAGGCACCGGTCGCCGCCGTCGCGCACCAAGGTGACGTAGCGGTGCGCGAGCTCGCAGCCCCGTCCTCGTGCCCATTGCTTGCAGCTCCAACGATGAACGGCAAGAAAGAACATCAAACCTCCTTTCCCCAGGAGCAGAGCATGTGTGTGCTGCATGTGCTTGAGCTCAACCTCGTGGGATCCATGGCGGACTGCGCAGGGCATGAGAAAAAAAGCAAAAAACACCAACGAGCTCAGCCCCTCTCATGGATCTATGGTGGAAATGTTGCGGGGAGTAGAGAAGGCAACAAAAACGAGCTCAATTTCATGGGGGATTGGGTGTGGATTCCTGGAGGGAGCACACGAAGGAGATGGAAGAGAGATTGAGGACGGGGGAATTCAAGGACGAGTAGCACGAAGACGCCTCCTGTGGTCTCCGAAAATGCGAGGGGATAAGATGTAAGTGGTGGGGATAGAGATAAGCTTTGTGGGTGGTGGGCCGGGGTGCCTAGCAGCGCGAGCGAGGCGACCGGCCGAACGCTCGGCCGGTCGACCATATACAAACGTTTCCCTTAAAACTTTGGTTTAAACTGGCTGCAGAAACTCACAAAAGAGAAAAGTGAACCTGATGTTGACATGCTAAACGATACAGGATTGAAAATTATATAAAAAAATGTGACGTTTTGGCGCTTGCTGTAGAAGTGATGGAAGGACTCTTACGCCAGCGGGACAAAGAACGACCTGATTGGGTAAAGGTCCTGAATAACATCATATGGTCAGTCCCAAATGCCAGAAGAGCTAAATGATTTGTCGGCATGTGGATTGCTGCACAAGGACTTAGCTACGAGGACTTGTCCCCTTTGTTTAAAACAATGATTTCTGCACTTCTCTCTCATTCCTAAAAAGACAACATTACTTTGTGAGCAATTTGTCGGCATGTGGATTGCTGAAGGATTTGTCTATGGCAACAAGACCATATTGAGGAACCTTATGGAGCCTGATACATCATATGCGGGTCAATATATTTGCAACATGCATGATGTTGTTCGTTCAATTGCTCATTTTGTGACTAAAGATGAAGCACTAGTAGTTCACAGTGGAGAAACTATTAAGAATAAACTTAGTTTGCAATGGTTTCTTAGGTATTCTCTAGAGACCAAAGGAGTGGACTCAGATGGATTTGAATGGAGAAGATTACAAGACATGAAATCACTAAGATCATTCATTCGCCAAAAAAAAAATCACTAAGATCATTGATGTTAGTTGGAAATTTCAACATTCAGTCCAATGATTCATTTATTGCCTCTCCAAGTCTTCACACGCTACATATAGAATCCATAAATTTTCCCACAGTGGTCCAATCTCTGTATCAGCTCAAACACTTAAGGTATTTGTCAGTAGGTAGTGAGGATATAGAAATCCTGCCAGAGAACATTCATAAGATGAAATTCCTGCAGCACCTTAGTCTTCAAGGTTGTAAGAATCTTGTGAAACTTCCTGATAGCATTGTAAAGTAAAAGGAATTGAGACATCTTAACCTTGGCGGCACACGCATAAATAGTGTGCCTAGCAGCTTCCACGCTCTAACAAATTTTAGGTTTCTATGGGGGGTTGAAACCCTCCCCCCCCCCCCCCCCCCCCCCCCCCCCCCCCCCCCCCCCCCCCCCCCCCCCCCCCCCCCCCCCCCCCCCCCCCCCCCCCCCCCCCCCCCCCCCCCCCCCCCCCCCCCCCCCCCCCCCCCCCCCCCCCCCCCCCCCCCCCCCCCCCCCCCCCCCCCCCCCCCCCCCCCCCCCCCCCCCCCCCCCCCCCCCCCCCCCCCCCCCCCCCCCCCCCCCCCCCCCCCCCCCCCCCCCCCCCCCCCCCCCCCCCCCCCCCCCCCCCCCCCCCCCCCCCCCCCCCCCCCCCCCCCCCCCCCCCCCCCCCCCCCCCCCCCCCCCCCCCCCCCCCCCCCCCCCCCCCCCCCCCCCCCCCCCCCCCCCCCCCCCCCCCCCCCCCCCCCCCCCCCCCCCCCCCCCCCCCCCCCCCCCCCCCCCCCCCCCCCCCCCCCCCCCCCCCCCCCCCCCCCCCCCCCCCCCCCCCCCCCCCCCCCCCCCCCCCCCCCCCCCCCCCCCCCCCCCCCCCCCCCCCCCCCCCCCCCCCCCCCCCCCCCCCCCCCCCCCCCCCCCCCCCCCCCCCCCCCCCCCCCCCCCCCCCCCCCCCCCCCCCCCCCCCCCCCCCCCCCCCCCCCCCCCCCCCCCCCCCCCCCCCCCCCCCCCCCCCCCCCCCCCCCCCCCCCCCCCCCCCCCCCCCCCCCCCCCCCCCCCCCCCCCCCCCCCCCCCCCCCCCCCCCCCCCCCCCCCCCCCCCCCCCCCCCCCCCCCCCCCCCCCCCCCCCCCCCCCCCCCCCCCCCCCCCCCCCCCCCCCCCCCCCCCCCCCCCCCCCCCCCCCCCCCCCCCCCCCCCCCCCCCCCCCCCCCCCCCCCCCCCCCCCCCCCCCCCCCCCCCCCCCCCCCCCCCCCCCCCCCCCCCCCCCCCCCCCCCCCCCCCCCCCCCCCCCCCCCCCCCCCCCCCCCCCCCCCCCCCCCCCCCCCCCCCCCCCCCCCCCCCCCCCCCCCCCCCCCCCCCCCCCCCCCCCCCCCCCCCCCCCCCCCCCCCCCCCCCCCCCCCCCCCCCCCCCCCCCCCCCCCCCCCCCCCCCCCCCCCCCCCCCCCCCCCCCCCCCCCCCCCCCCCCCCCCCCCCCCCCCCCCCCCCCCCCCCCCCCCCCCCCCCCCCCCCCCCCCCCCCCCCCCCCCCCCCCCCCCCCCCCCCCCCCCCCCCCCCCCCCCCCCCCCCCCCCCCCCCCCCCCCCCCCCCCCCCCCCCCCCCCCCCCCCCCCCCCCCCCCCCCCCCCCCCCCCCCCCCCCCCCCCCCCCCCCCCCCCCCCCCCCCCCCCCCCCCCCCCCCCCCCCCCCCCCCCCCCCCCCCCCCCCCCCCCCCCCCCCCCCCCCCCCCCCCCCCCCCCCCCAGCTTGAGATCCTTTGCTGCCAAAAGCTCGAGTCGCTGCAGGAGATGAATGCAGTGGCGGAGCTTCTCAGGGGCCAACGTGGGCTCTTGCCCCCCAGCCCATGCAATTTTTCTGATATATCCCCTAGTATTTGGCCCATATCACAAGTAAAAATCATCCCAAAACGCATACTGTTTTTTGCCCCCCCCCCCCCCCCGGGGGGGGGGGCCCCTCTAAAAATCAGCCCAAGCCCTGCCATGAATGCAATCCGAAGATTCGTGCGGACACTTCACAACCAAGAGGCAGGACTCCCGATGTACCAACAAACTGTAAAGCCAAAACATTTGTTGCTGAACTACAGCTTGTTGATTCTCATTTCTATGGCCTTGGGAAAGTCTAACTCCGAGTGGGACAAGTTCAGTCATATCCAGCATGTCGAGGCTTATGCAGATGATGGAGACCAGATTAAGAAATGGCACCTATTTTACACGAGCAAGCCCTACAGCATGGAGACAAGCATCCATGTACAGGTCATATATATATTGTTAATTTGTTTCTCTTTTCCATTATATATCGTTAATCTGTTTTCTCAATCTCCTCTTGTTGATTCCATCTTAGTATAGTAGTTCATTTGTATGCTAGAGCATAATGTTTCATTTTACTTGCCAGAAGTGGTCAGGTGTAGCTAGCTTTTTTCGATCAGGGAGCGTAATGTCTCGTTTAGCTGCCCTGATCGAATTCATGGATGAGGATGTCGAGGATGCAGACAACCCAAATTGAGGAGGAACGCATGGGCCAAGGGATGAAGGAGGAGTAGCAAATCAAGGAGGCAAGAACATGGATCCAAGTATCTCAAAGTTTATTTTCCTGCTGCTAGCTAGCTACGTGCAGTACAAGGTACTACTTCTTACAGCCGGCTGGGTCACATGAGCCAATTTGTCCAAAAAAATATTTCCACATTTGATGTATTGTAGTAAACAAAGTACAGCCATGTGACATCTAATTTGGTATAGAGAGAAGTCCATATTACAAACTCGAACTACCACCAAAGTCTAATATGCATCCATGAACTACGAAACCGTCTATTTTACAACCACGAACTTCCAAAACCAGACAAGAAACAACCCTGGACTGGTTTTTGACTTTTTTTGATTGGTCAACAGCCCAGTCAGCATCCAGTCAGCCGCCATGTCACCCAGTTTTTGACTGGTTTTGACTTCCAAAATTTGAAGAAGTTTTGTTATATTTTCCCAGATTGAATATAAGGGTAGTGTGGATTTTTGAGAATTTTTTGATTTTTTTCTGAAAACTTTTTCTTTTGGCCAAATTTTGAGCCAAAATACTCCTGAATTTGAATTTTGCTTCTATTTTTTTTCTGTTCGACAAAGCTTCTTGAAACTTTCCCAAAGTTAATATATGGGTAGTGTGGATTTTTGAGAATTTTTTTGGGCACCTTTTTTTGGCCAAATTTTGAGCCGAAGTCAAAACCAGTCAGAACTCAGAACCAGTCAAAAACAGAGTGATGTGGCGGCTGACTGGGCTGTTGACCAGTGAAAAAAAAGTCAAAAAACCAGTCCAGGGTTGTTTCTTGTCCGGTTTTGGAAGTTCAAGGTTGTAAAATAGACGGTTTCATAGTTCAGGGTTGTATATTAAGCATTAGTAGTAGATCGAGGTTGTAATATGGACTTTTCTCATTTGTGTATATGATGTTATTTGCTAGGCTTGTCAACATTATACTCCCTCTGTTCCAAAATGTAGTGCATATACATTTTTTGAAAAGTCAAACCTTACAAACTTTGATCAAGATTGTAGAGAAAAACATTTACATTCAGACTGCCAAACATACGTCATTAGATTCATCATAAGATGCAGTTTCATATTTTATATATTTGTGATATTGTAGATATAAATAATTTTCTCAATAAACTCGGTCAAAGTTTACAAATTTTGACTTCTTAAAAAATCTATATGCACTATATTATGGAATGGAGGGAGTAGAATATATATGTGAGGCCTGCTTAAGCTGTGAGGAACAATATTATCAGTTTTTCATGCTTGGACATACTCACTTGTTGCCTTTCCATCTGGTAAAGAAAGACAGGGCCCAGAATTATGGTACTCGTCAGTTATTCTATTGTGACTTGAATGCTAGCAAATTCAGACTCCACATTGATTTGTTAGTAGTGTATATCATAGAAAATCAAGAGAGAAGAAGGTCCATGATCAGATTAATGTTGGTGCGCCTCAAAGATGGACAAATCTGCCAGCGCGGCTGTTATTGTGCAGTGCAATCAAATTCAGTTTAGGCTACGGTTGCATGCTCTCTGCAATGGAACAAGGTGAGCTGGCTGGATGGTCCAGCTGTTTGTTCTTTCTTCTGTTGTTGAACTTGTTGGAGGGTTTCGGCGCTACGCCACGACGACATGATGCATGACGTCTTGCAGGATGGTACGAGCAAGACACGCCCAAGGCATACACAGCGCCGAGCGTACCGTCGAGATTGTGCCCCACACGGGCGACGGGCACATCATGTCAGGGGTGTGCCCAGCATCGAGGGTACCATCAAGATTGTGCCTCACGCAAGCGACAGGGACGTCACATCTGGGGTGTGCCATCCGTCGAGGGTACCATCAAGGTTGTGCCCTACATGGTCGAATGGCACGTCATGTCAGGGGTGTGCACAACGTCGAGGGTACCATCAAGATTGTGCCTCACGCGGGCGACGTGCACGTCACATCCGTGGTGTGCCCTGCATCGAGGGTACCATCAAGGTTGTGCCCTACGCAGGAGTCGGGCACTCACCCGGTGGTGCACCCAACGCAGCGGGGGCATCATCACCGGGGCCACATGTACCATGGGGAGCGCCCTGCTCGCGCGAGGCCATCGAAGATTACTCGATGAAAGACTAGACATATTCCCGAGGGATGAGTTGTCGGGATATCTAGGAGGAATATTCCTTTAAGATTCCTTATAAATACTGTAATGCCCGCATTGTATATTGTGACCCAAAGGCCAAGATTGTAATCTCCTATCCTAACCTCATTTTACTATCAATAGAGGAGACCTCCCTCCACTCCAAAGGGCCAAAATATGAAATATATGAGAGCTTTGCTCTCTTCCTTGCCATATGTGTTGGTCCGTCCTATCTACAGGTAGGGCTGCAGGTAGCCTCGCGTCAGGTCTTCGACGTACGCGAACGCGAGTCTCCGCCTCAAGTTTCCTGCGAACCCTGCGTAGGTCTTCGTATCAGTACGGGGGTGCCTCGAGTTTATTTTCTTGCCTCGATGCTATGATAGAGCTCAAGCTATATGACAACCCATACCTGACTAGGATCTCTAATTTTCCCAAACTTTAAAAGCTTGAGATCCATTGCTGCCCAAAATTCGAGTCGTTACAGGAAATGAATGCACATCGGAGACTGTTGCTTCACTACAGCAAGCAACACTCCCGATGTACCTGCAAACTGTAAAACCAAGTCATTTGCTGCTGAAGTGTAGCCTGTTGATACTTGTTTCTATGGCTTTGGGAAAGTCTGGCTCCGAGTGGGACAAGTTCAACCATATCTAGCATGTCTAGGCTTATACAGAGGATGAATGCATTGAAAAGAGATGGCACATATTTTACACGAGTGAACCCTACAGCGTGGAGATAAACATGGATCTGCAGCAAATATATATAGCTAGCATGTCTAGGCTTAATTGGTTTCTCTTTTCCAATATATATAGCTAATATGTTTTCTTAATCTCCTCTTGTTCATTCTGGCTTTGTATAGTAGTTCATGGAAAATCAAGAGAGAAGAAGATCCATGATCAAACTAATGTTGGTGGGCCTCAGAAATGGCCAGATCTGCGCACACGGCTGTAGTTGTGCAGTGCAATAAAATTCAGTATAGGCTGCTGTTGCATGCTCTTCAATAGAGGAGACCTCCCTCCACTCCAAAGGGCCAAAATATGAAATATATGAGAGCTTTGCTCTCTTCCTTGCCATATGTGTTGGTCCGTCCTATCTACAGGTGGGGGGGGGGGGGGGGGGGGGGGGGGGGGGGGGGGGGGGGGGGGGGGGGGGGGGGGGGGGGGGGGGGGGGGGGGGGGGGGGGGGGGGGGGGGGGGGGGGGGGGGGGGGGGGGGGGGGGGGGGGGGGGGGGGGGGGGGGGGGGGGGGGGGGGGGGGGGGGGGGGGGGGGGGGGGGGGGGGGGGGGGGGGGGGGGGGGGGGGGGGGGGGGGGGGGGGGGGGGGGGGGGGGGGGGGGGGGGGGGGGGGGGGGGGGGGGGGGGGGGGGGGGGGGGGGGGGGGGGGGGGGGGGGGGGGGGGGGGGGGGGGGGGGGGGGGGGGGGGGGGGGGGGGGGGGGGGGGGGGGGGGGGGGGGGGGGGGGGGGGGGGGGGGGGGGGGGGGGGGGGGGGGGGGGGGGGGGGGGGGGGGGGGGGGGGGGGGGGGGGGGGGGGGGGGGGGGGGGGGGGGGGGGGGGGGGGGGGGGGGGGGGGGGGGGGGGGGGGGGGGGGGGGGGGGGGGGGGGGGGGGGGGGGGGGGGGGGGGGGGGGGGGGGGGGGGGGGGGGGGGGGGGGGGGGGGGGGGGGGGGGGGGGGGGGGGGGGGGGGGGGGGGGGGGGGGGGGGGGGGGGGGGGGGGGGGGGGGGGGGGGGGGGGGGGGGGGGGGGGGGGGGGGGGGGGGGGGGGGGGGGGGGGGGGGGGGGGGGGGGGGGGGGGGGGGGGGGGGGGGGGGGGGGGGGGGGGGGGGGGGGGGGGGGGGGGGGGGGGGGGGGGGGGGGGGGGGGGGGGGGGGGGGGGGGGGGGGGGGGGGGGGGGGGGGGGGGGGGGGGGGGGGGGGGGGGGGGGGGGGGGGGGGGGGGGGGGGGGGGGGGGGGGGGGGGGGGGGGGGGGGGGGGGGGGGGGGGGGGGGGGGGGGGGGGGGGGGGGGGGGGGGGGGGGGGGGGGGGGGGGGGGGGGGGGGGGGGGGGGGGGGGGGGGGGGGGGGGGGGGGGGGGGGGGGGGGGGGGGGGGGGGGGGGGGGGGGGGGGGGGGGGGGGGGGGGGGGGGGGGGGGGGGGGGGGGGGGGGGGGGGGGGGGGGGGGGGGGGGGGGGGGGGGGGGGGGTAATATATGCATCAAATAATTTTTTAATAGAACTCACTTAGGAGTCTCTAGTAATTATTAATGAAATATATCAAAAATGATAAAGAGGTACAATTGATTTATTCATGTGATATATGAGGTGCGGGAGTACATACTCCCAAGTGTGGCACCCCTACTCAGAGAACCGGATTACCTTGTGTTTCCAGCCCAGAGATCATGTCTTCTGGAAACACACAACAACTTGGAACAGAACAGAACTGAACTTTATTGATATTATACAAGTACAAGCTCGGATGTTACATGGGGTAGAGAGGCCAGAATCACTGCTCGTGCTTTGACGGTATCTACATTATTTATGAAACATTACGAGGGCCTCAATACTACTGAGTGATTCTACGGCGTAACGGAACATCGAGTGGGACACTCCATCCGATAGGGACACTGCTGGGACACAACCTAGTTAGCGTAGCACGAACCATCGGGACCTCCGTCCTCGGCTTCTCCTGCATTTGGCATGATACGCCAGGTGAGTACTTTGAATGTACTCGCAAGCTCACAGCAACCAAGAAAGTACAGTAAACAATAGCATGGTAATGATCATGTTTAACACTTTGGATGCTTGCTTACGGTTACCGAGTATCAACTTACTCCTTTCTGGGATCAACCACGATCCCCGGAACATTCATGATCCACAGATCATCTCAGAGCTTAGGACGAGTTCTTCCATCATTATTATGATTAAGGTTGACCATCCAGTGTGACCTAGTGCGGACTGTGTCCAATACTGTGGACGCGGCTATTCGAATAGATTCTTACGCTCTGCAGAGGTTGCGCACTTTATCCACACCATGAACATCCGTCCAACGAAACCTGTCTGACCCGTGACCCCTTTATCGTACCACCGACAATCATTGCCCCCGGAGTCATGCCCTAGGTGGCCCCTGTGTCACCTTGACACCTGCCACCATCGTGGCCATCTAAACTGTCCCAAACGGGGACGCCGGCAAATAACACAACTTGGGCTCACAAGGTTATCGTCGTCTGCCTGCTCAGGGCAGCACGCACGCATAACCTCCCCTCTTTGGTGGTACCGGTAAAAGAGCACGCGGTCAGACCAAGTCAAGGCCGTCCCATTCCGACAGATGTGGCCGCACAGGTGAGTCCGGGTTGGTGGCACTTGATCAACTGTTAAGCTCAGTTTTAATAAGTGACATAACCAGCAAGGTTGTTTATCATGAATAGCTTAACATGGCAGTAGTTATGCAATCCTATCATTTCTTAGAAATTATCACTCATTAAATAATGCAAATAATCCAATATTAAACCAACTCCATTGAAATGCTGCATGCAATGGAAGATGTGGCTTTCCTTTCTCAAAAGAGTTGCCCTTAAACTGCTGGTCTTCAAAACCACCACAATCTGCTTCTGAAAATATTTTAAAATAGCAAAAGAAAATGTCACATAATGCATTTCTGTTCACCAGAAATTCTGTGAGCATGAGAAAAATACCAAAATTTACAAACAAATAGAGGAGATCAAGACAAAACCAGAGCAAAAAGAATCAATTGATTTGGACTTAGGGATAAAAAGGAATGGATGGTCAAATTTTCTGGTCAAACTGTATTTTAAACAGAAATTCTAATTTTCTGAAAAGGCCACGTCGACAACGTATTTTCAAAATACGCCTCCACTTATGTACCGATTCAGACGTGGTAGAGTCACTGACGAGCGGGCCCTGGATGCCATATTTAAAAAGAAAAAGAGGGGAACAATAAACAGGCGGCTCACCGACGGCGATAGCCGGAGTTAGCGACGGCGGCGAGCTCGGGAGATGGAGATGGATAGGCCACTCAACGGCGGTCCTCCCTGTACCAGTGGCATTTCCGGAGACAGCCTGACGGCGTCACTCTCTTCTTCTCCGGCGGCGGCTGGTTCGGGGGTCATTGGTGACTGCGATTCCGGTGGAGTTCCGGCTAGGAAAGAGGTCGGGCAGGGTCGTGTTGAATCACTGAGCTCGTGCGTGTACTCAGACAGGGCTGGAGTAGAGCGAATCGGGCTATGGCAGTGTGGGGATCGATGGCGGAATGCCGGCGAGCGGCGAGGCCAAAGGGCCTCTCGGCGTGGCTCGGTGCTCTAGGGGTCAATAGGAAGTGGAGGGAGTGGGGTGAAGAGCGAAGAGAGGCCGGGGAGGTCTATTTATAGGGGAAGGCGGAGCTTCTGGACTCGAGCGCACCGCGGCCACGTAGCCAGAGCGAGGACGTCGTGCTGGCTGGCGCGGCGTGGGCGACGCGACGAAGGAGGGCAGGAGGAGTAAATGCGCTGGCTGGCGGCACGTGGGGAAGACGACGGCCAGCGAGGCCACAGTGCCAGCATGGGCGCCACAGTGGCCGCGTGCGGTGGCGGCCGCCGGGAGTGATTCCAGTGAGGGAAAGGTTCGGGAGTGGGGTACGTGGACGGCAGTGGCGATGTCGGCACCACCAGACACCATATGGCAACGCTGGGCAGCCAGAGTCGTCCCATCAGATGCGGTCGGTGCTTAGAGCGCGTGCACAGGCATGCCAGTGCCGTGCTCGCCATGGGCATTGGCACCTGGAGGCCACGCACGCCTGGCACACCGTGTCCAACATGTTGTCCTTAGATTGTGTAGTCCTCCTGTGCCACTGATTTGGCTAGATACATTCTAAGATGGAGTGTAGCTTCAAGAATAGCTTCTGACAGTAACTTTGGGAGGGATCTGGGGAGCAGATGAGCTGGAGATGGCGCCAATGGAGATGTCTGGAGTGATCTAGGTTGGAAGGACTACATGCTGGCAAATTTTGAGAAACTTTGGGAAAGATTTGAACATAGTTCCTGTGTAACTTGCAATCTGGTTCAGAAATTTGCTGAGGAAGTAGTACTCACACAGATGATCTACTGGAGCTGAAATTTGGTATATGGGAGTTATTTGGTGGGTAGAGTATGCCACAAAAATTCCAGCTCAAATGGATACCTCTAGATGGTACTTCCTTCACAGAGGTTCAAAATGAGCAGAAACTTGGCAGAATATTATTGCTGAAAATTTGTACTGGGCTAGATAATATTTTTGGATATTGTGGGAAGATATGATCTCTAGTATCTCTGGGATTTATTTGGGAATTTTCTGTGGCATAGAAATATGAGTTGCTTCACAAAGGGTCAGTGCTGGAATATTCTGGACAAACTTTTGTACTGGACCATGAAATGTTTTTGAAGATTGTGGGAGTAGATGATGACAAGGAGGTCTGGTATTAATTTGGGACTTATCTGATCAGTAGAACTATAGGTTGCTTCACAACCGATAGTGAGATCAAGTATTTTTAATAAAGGAAATGGATTAATAGGAGAAAATAAAAATTAGGGTTTGGACCAGAATGTGTGAGGCAAGATTTTGGCAAGATGTGAAGGGCTTTGGATCACTTTGGAGAAGACATGGAATAACCCTTAAGTCCAAAGTCAAAAGATCCACCGAAAAGCGAATAAAGCCAGAGGATTTTTTTTTGCCAAAATCAGGGTGTCACAAACCTACCCCCCTTAGGATGAATCTCGTCCTCGAGATTCGGTTGCTCAGGGAAAAAATACGGATACATGGACCTCAGAAAAACTTCCCTTTCCCAGGTGGCCTCTTCTTCGGTGTGATGTTCCCACAATACCTTATAAAATCTGATTACTTTACTCCGGGTAGTTCTTTCCATCTCATCCAAGATTCTGACAGGCTTTTCCTCGTAAGTCAGATCCTTGGTTAATTCTAGTTCACTCATATCCGCTTGCTTGACTAGAGGTGCGATGCACTTTCTTAGTTGTGATATGTGAAAGACATCATGAACATTGGATAATTCCGGCAGTAGTTCCAACTGATATGCTACTCTGCCTCTTCGGGCAACTTCTGAAAAGGGACCAATATTCCTGGGTGCAAGCTTTCCCTGGGTATGGAACCTCTTTACTCCCTTCATAGGGGTTACTCGAAGATAAGCATACTCTCCGGGTTCAAAGGTTACTTCCCAGTGTTTTGGGTCATAGTAACTTTCTTTACGGGACTTGGCTACTCGAAGACGTTCTTGAATATCCTTAACTTGCTTCTCAGCCTCTAGCATTAAATCTGTGCTAAAGATACAGCTGTCTCCTGTCTGTGACCAGTTTAAAGGAGTACGACATTTCTGCCCATATAGTGCCTCAAACGGTGACATCTTTTGGCTGGACTGATAGCTGTTATTGTAGGAAAACTCTGCATAGGGTAAACAATCTTCCCATTTGGGTCCATAGGTGAGAGCACAAGACCGAAGCATATTTTCCAGTATCCGATTTACTCGTTCGGTCTGCCCGTCTGTCTGAGGATGATATGCTGTGCTATGGTTCAACACGGTTCCCAGAGCCTGGTGCAACCGTAGCCAGAATGCAGAGGTAAATAAAGGCCCTCTGTCTAATGTAATGGACTTAGGTACTCCATGAAGGCTGACAATCCGAGACATATAGAGCTGTGCGAGTTGGTCAGCCCTATAAGTGGTTTTTACTGGGATAAAATGGGCCACATTGGTAAGTATGTCCACGATGACCCAGATGGCATCATGATCTCTCGCGGACCTTGGTAGTCCAACAATGAAGTCCATGCATATGTCATCCCATTTCCACTAGGGAACTTGTAGAGAGCAGTAGCCCAGCGGGTTTCCATTGCTCAGCCTTAACCTTATTGCATACCTCGCAGCAGGCGACATAGTACGCAATGTCCTTTCGCATTCCTGGCAACCAAAAAGTTTCCTTTAAGTCCTGGTACATTTTTGTTCCTCCAAGGTGAATAGAATATGCGGACTCATGAGCCTCTCAAAATATTTGCTGCCTTAAGTTTGCTTGGTCAGGTACGCATATTCAATTGTCAAACCACAGTGTGCGCTGCTCGCCAACACGGGAAGGAGTTGACCTTCCCTAGGGGTATATTTCCTTTGATTTCCTGTATACCCTCATCAGCCTTTTGAGCTTCTTTAATTTCTTCGATGAGTGTTGGAGTGATTTCCAAAGTATTCGGGCTGATAGGGCCACAGAGTATCATATTAAGCTTGGCGAACTCTTCTTGTAGCCTTGGATGGATACTCCCAGTAATTGCATTTATGGTGCCCTGTTTCCTACTGAGAACATCTGCGACTACATTGGCTTTTCCCGGGTGATAATTAATTCTGAGATCATAGTCCTTGACTAGTTTGAGCCATCTTCTTTGTCTGAGGTTGAGCTCGGGTTGTGTGAAGATATATTTGAGGCTTTTGTGGTCTGTGTATATCTCACAGCGCTGTCCAATAAGGTAATGCCTCCAGATCTTTAGAGCATGAACCACGGCTGCTAGTTCCAGGTCATGGGTAGGGTAATTCTCTTCATGAGGTCGTAGCTATCTGGAAGCATAAGCTACAACCTTTCCTTCCTGCATTAATACGCAGCCGATTCCATGCCTGGAAGCATCACAATATATATCAAAGCTTTTATGGATATCGGGAAGAATCAAGAGAGGCGTGGTGGTTAGCCTTGTTTTTAATTCCATAAAGCTGTTGTCACATTCCTCTGTCCAGATAGACTTATGATTCTTCTTTAATAGCTCTGTCAGTGGCTTGGCTATTTTTTTAAAGCCTTCAATGAAGCGATGGTAGTAGCCTGCCAAACCCAGAAAACCGTGGACCTCGGTTACCATAGCGGGTGTTTTCTAGTTCAACACAGTAGTCGCTTTGCTGGGGTCGACGGCTACACCTTTCTCTGATAGGACATGCCCTAGAAATCCCACCTCTCTTAGCCAGAATTCACATTTGCTGAACTTGGCATACAAGCGATGAGCTCTTAGCCTTTCCAAGACAGCACGGAGGTGTTGCTTGTGCTCTTCCTCATCCTTAGAATATATGAGGATGTCATCAATGAATGCTACTACAAACTTGTCCAGGAAGTCCATGAAGACTTGGTTCATCATGCTCATGAAATATGTTGGAGCATTTGTCAGACCAAATGACATGACTGTAAATTCATACAGACCATATCGGGTGGTGAAGGCGGTCTTGGGGATATCCTCTTTTCTGATTTTTAGCTGATGATACCACGTTCGGAGGTAAATTTTGGAGAATACCCAAGCCCCGTTCAACTGATCAAACAAGTCATCGATGCAAGGAAGCGGGTACTTATTTTTGATTGTGAGCACATTCAGCTAGCGATAGTTTACGCACATTCGTAGACTGCCATCTTTCTTCTTAACGAACAACACAGGTGATCCCCACGACGAGATTCTTGGATGAATATACCCTTTCTGTAGTAATTCATCCAACTGTTTCTTTAATTCCACCAACTCTGGTGAAGGCATGCGGTAATATTTCTTGTATATTGGAGCAGTTGCGGGAACCACATCAATTGAAAACTCTAGTTCCCGATCGGGTGGCATCCCTGGTAGTTCTTCCGGAAACACGTCTGGAAATTCACTGACTACCGGAATCAAATTCATATCAGTAGCTGTAGCCTTGAATGCCATTCCCTTTTTTGACATTATTCTGCTAGTGATGAACTGGACGGTTTGGCCTGCCAGGTTAAACAATGTCACTGTCCTGGTGGGGCAGTTGATACATACCTGATGCGGTGTCAACCAATCCATCCCCAGTATTATATCCAATCCAGGGGATTCAATTGCAACAAGGGTAGCTGGAAACTTAACTCCATGTATTTGGATTTCCAGATCCTTATATATGACATTTGTTCTAAGCATGGAGCCAGGGGATTGTATCACCATGATTTTATCCAAAAGAGAAGAGGAAAATTTATGGATGGTGGCAAAACTCCGCGAAATAAATGAATGAGAAGCCCCAGAATCAAATAAAATTATTGCGGGTATGTCGTTAACAGAAAACATACCAAGAACCACATCTGGTGCTGTGTGGGCTTCCTCAGTGGAAACATGATGGACTTGGCCATAGCAGAAGTTTTGATTGGGGCGGCAATTGTTAACTTGCGGCTTGATACCAGTTGGTGGCTTGCCGTTCCTTGCGGGGTGTTGCTTAGAATAGTGTCCACCTTGGCCGCAATTAAAGCAAGTGTTGTTGCGGCGGCAGTCTTCCAGCACTGGCTGCTTGCCATAGGTCTTATCCTAAGGATTTGGCTTGATATTCTTATTGTGGTTGCCACTATTCCAGGCAGGCTTGTATTGAGACAGACCCGGCTGCCAGATACGCGGCTTCTACACAAATTGCTCCCGGTTGTCCTTCTTGGGTTTGAACTTCCGCTTGCGATCATCATATCCTGACTTATGCTCCCGTACGGCTATAAATGCCTTATTCACCAGAGTTTGGAAGTCAGGGAAGTCCAGCATACAAAGTTGACTGCGGAGGGCATGATTGAGTCCTCCTAGAAACCTGTCTATCTTCCTTTCCTCCGTGGACACGTCATAAGTGGAGTACCGGGCAAGATTGTTAAATTTATTCAGTACTCGCCAACTGTCATACTTCCTTGAGTAAGAGCAAGAAATTCTCTTTGCTTTACCTTCAGGATACCGGTGGGAATATGATACTTGCGGAACACTTCCTTGAATTCTTCCCAGGAAATATCTTCCCCAGGAGAGCATACCATCTTCACATTATCCCACCAGATAGTTGATGGTCCCTCGAGATAATGAGTAACAAAAGGAACCTTGTCTGTTTCATCATAGTGAGCTATTTCCAGCTTCTTTTCCATGGTCCGCAACCAGTCGTCAGCTTCTATTGGATCAACAGCTTGACCCAAGCTTGGTGGTTTAGTGCACTGAAAATCAGACAGCTTGGAGTGCGTCCCATTACCATTATTCTGTCCAACTACGGCCTGCATGCTTTTCAGAAATTCCATAAGGTCCTGGTTTCTCTTTTCTTCAAACATTCTCATAATTTGATCAGTGGTCGGTGGCTGTGCTGGTGGAGGTGGCAAATCTTCTGGTGGTTGCCCTGCCTGTCTGGCGGATCGACGAACTGGGGTCCCATTGCCGCCTTGATTACTACACCTCTTCATCCTATATCCATTCCCATTGCAAATACCGAATTTATGAGCAACATCCACAAGGAGAATATAACAATGTGACACCAGAAAGCTGAATTAAGAAAAGCAAAACGAGCATAATTATACAAGGCAGTCCAACATCATACATGACAAGCTAGTAGGGGTTATTGTGGCTAACACTGCTCATAGGGCAGTTGACATGTGCAAAGATGCTATGGTACATGCAAGCACTGAAACTCAAGCCTCCATTCTAGTAACGCGGGTGGCACGGACACTGGCAAGCTAACGACTCCTCGTCGTCTGATCCTGACTCTGAATCGGAACTGATGATGTGGACTACGTCCTTCAGGACAAAGGAGACACGACGACGCTGACGGGAAGGTTCCCCCTCTGAGGGAGAGGAAGCATGACGCCGTAGCATCAGAGCAACTGGAGTAGCTAGAAGTGAGGCCCACTCAGCTGGAGTCTCGCGTCAGCTTCCAGACGAGAAGCCTGGTGGTCCGGATGAGCTAGAAGGAGTCTCGGGCACATATGAGGGTGGGACGGGTGATGTGTACACCGGTGAAAACACAGGAGATGGAGGGGACTGAGCTGTAGTAGCAGCTGCAAGTGCCTCTCGAGCACGAGAAAACTCCTTAGCCAGGGAAGTGATCATACGGTAACTGGCATTTATATAACAGGATAAAACACCGGTAGCATGATCACTCGTCGGATCAACAGGTGCAAAGAGAACTCGCCCTATCGTAGGCGACAGGGTGGGATAGTGAAAAAAAAACTGGATGTGTCTGCATTTCGACCTCGTGGAAGCGCAAGTCAATGAGAGCCTCCATAGCAGGAAACTGAATCGCCAGCTCGGGAGTAGAGGCAGTCCCGCCCTTGGCAGAGCGAGAGTAGCTGCCAATCTCCGAACTCATAACAAGGAAAGCCTCAGCATGGTACACATACACTGAGGCTACTAATTGCTCACGGAACACCTGGTACACCGGGTCTTCACTGTCAAGATAAAGCCAAAGCCAAACATTGCGTAGCAGATCTGGAAAAGTGAATGGTGCTAGCTCAAAGTTGTAGTGGTACGAAACTGGTGCCATCTATACTCACAATGCCAATGGTTAGCACAGCAATAAACTATATGCATGCTATGCAACCAACCAAATGCAGCAAGCAAAAACACGCACCGGGACTCTAAACTAGTGGAGCTCTATTATGGGGTTAACTAGGGTGTCCTCCAGTCAGTGCGGCTCTGATACCAAGCATTGTGGCACCCCGGCTCAGAGAACCGGATTACCTTGTGTTTCCAGCCCAGAGATCATGTCTTCTGAAAACACACAACAACTTGGAACAGAACAGAACTGAACTTTATTGATATTATACAAGTACAAGCTCGGATGTTACATGGGGTAGCGAGGCCAGAAGCACTGCTCGTGCTTTGATGGTATCTACATTATTTATGAAACATTACTAGGGCCTCAATACTACTGAGTGATTCTACGGCGTAGTGGAACATCGAGTGGGACACTCCATCCCATGGGACATTGCTGAGACACAATCTAGTTAGCGTAGCACGAACCATTGGGACCTCCGTCCTCGGCTTCTCCTGCATCCGGCATGATACGCCAGGTGAGTACTTTGAATGTACTCGCAAGCTCACAGCAACCAAGACAGTACAGTAAACAAAATCATGGTAATGATCATGTTTAACACTTAGGTTGCTTGCTTACGGTTACCGAGTATCAACTTACTCCTTTCCAGGATCAACCACGATCCCAGAACATTCATGATCCACAGATCATCTCAGAGCTTAGGACGAGTTCTTCCATCATTATTATGATTAAGGTAAACCATCTAGTGTGACCTAGTGCAGACTGTGTCGAATACCGTGGACGCGGCTATTCGAATAGATTCTTACACTCTGTAGAGGTTGCGCACTTTACCCACACCATGGACATCTGTCCAACGAAACCGGACTGACCTGATACTCCTTTATCGTACCACCGACAAACATTCCCCCCCGGAGTCATGCCCTGGGTGGCCCCTGTGTCACCTAGACACCTGCCACCATCATGGCCAACTAAACTGTCCCAAATGGGGACGCCGGCAAATAACTCAACTTGGGCTCACAAGGTTATCGTCGTCTACCTGATCAGGGCAGCACGCACGCATAACCTCCCCTCTTTGGTGGTACCGGTAAAAGAGCATGCGGTCAAACCAAGTCAAGGCCGTCCCGTTTTGGCAGATGTGGCTGCACGGGTGAGTCCGGGTCGGTGGCACTTGATCAACCATTAAGCTCAGTTTTAATAAGTGACATAGCCAGCAACCTTGTTTATCATGAATAGCTTAACATGGTAGTAGTTATGCAATCCTATCATTTCTTAGGAATTATCACTCATTAAATAATGAAAATAAATCCAATATTAAACCAACAACATTGAAATCCTGCATGCAATGGATGATGTGGCTTGACTTGCTCAAAAGAGTTGCCCTTAAACTGCTGGTCTTCAAAACCACCACATTCTCCTCCTGAAAATATTTTAAAATAGCAAAGGAAAATGTCACATAATGCATTTCTGTTTACTAGAAATTCTGTGAGCATGAGAAAAATATCAAAATTTACCAGCAAATAGAGGAGATCAAGACAAAACCAGAGCAAAAAGAATCAATCGATTTGGACTTAGGGATAAAAAGTAATGGTTGGTCAAAGTTTCTGGTCAAACTGAATTTTAAACAGAAATTCTAATTTTTCTGGAAAGGCCACGTCGAAAGCGTATTTTCCAAATACTCCTCCACTTATGCACCGATTCGAACGCGGCAGAGTCACAGACGAGCGGGCCCCAGCGGTCATATTTAAAAAGAAAAAGAGGGGAACAGTAAACCGGCGGCTCACCGACAGCGATAGCCGGAGTTAGCGACGGCGGCGAGCTCGGGAGATGGTGGAGATGGATCAGCCACTCAACGGCGGTCCTCCCTGTACCAGTGGTGTCTCTGGAGACAGCCTGATGGCATAGCTCTCTTCTTCTCCGGCGGCGGCTGGTTCGGGGGTCGTCGGTGACGGCGATTTCGGCGGAGTTTCGGCTAGGAAATAGGTCGGGCAGGGTCATGGTGAAGCACTAAGCTCGTGCGTGTACTCAGGCAGGGCTGGGGTAGAGTGAATCGGGCTATGGTAGTGTGGGGATTGGCGGCGGAATCCCGGCGAGCGGCGAGGCCAGAGGGCCTCTCAGGCATGGCTCAGTGCTCTAGGGGTCAATAGGAAGTGGAGGGAATGGGGTGAAGAGCGAAGAGAGGCCATGGTGGTTTATTTATAGGGGATGGCGGAGCTTCTAGACTCAGGGGCGCCGCGGCCACATCGCCAAAGTGAGGACATCGTGCTGGCTGGCGCGGCGTGGGCGACGCGATGGAGGAGGGCAGGACGAGTAAATGCGCTCGCTAACGGCATGCGGGGAAGATGACAGTGGCGATGTCGGCACCACCGGACACCATATGGCAACGCAGGACAGCCGGAGTCGTCCCATCAGATGTGGTCGGTGCTTAGAACGTGTGCACAAGCATGCCAGTGTCATGCTCACTATGGGCATTTGCACCTGAAGGCCACGCACGCCTGGCGCACCATGTCCAACACGTTGTCCTTAGATTGTGTAGTCCCCCTGTGCCACTGGTTTGGCTACATACATTCTAAGATGGATTGTAGCTTCAAGAATAGCTTCTGACAGTAACTTTGGGAGGGATCTGGGGAGCAGATGAGCTGGAGATGGCACCAATGGAGATGTCTGGAGTGTATAGGTTGGAAGGACTACATGCTGCCAATTTTTGAGAAACTTTGGGAAAGATTCGAACATAGTTCCTGTGTAACTTGCAATCTGGTCTAGAAACTTGCTAAGGAAGTAGTACTCACATAGATGATCTATTGGAGCTGAAATTTGGTATATGGGGGTTATTTGGTGGGTAGAGGATGCCATAAAAATTTCAGCTCAAATGGATACATCTAGATGGTACTTCCTTCATAGAGGTTCAAAATGAGCAAAAACTTGGCAGAATATTATTGCTGAAAATTTGTACTGGACTAGATAATATTTTTGGATATTGTGGGAAGATATGATCTCTAGTATCTCTGGGATTTATTTGGGAATTTTCTGTGGCATAGAAATATGAGTTGCTTCACAAAGGGTCAGTGTTGTCCAGAAGATAAATGGAATATTCTGGGCAAACTTTTCTACTGTACCATGAAATGTTTTTGAAGATTGTGGGAGTGGATAATGACAAGAAGGTCTGGTATTAATTTGGGACTTATCTGATCAGCAGAACTATAGGTTGCTTCACAACCCTGCTACTTCTTGAGCTTGCGTTGGTTTTTCCCTTGAAGAGGAAAGGGTGATGCAACAAAGTAGGGGGGGGGGGGGGGGGGGGGGGGGGGGGGGGGGGGGGGGGGGGGGGGGGGGGGGGGGGGGGGGGGGGGGGGGGGGGGGGGGGGGGGGGGGGGGGGGGGGGGGGGGGGGGGGGGGGGGGGGGGGGGGGGGGGGGGGGGGGGGGGGGGGGGGGGGGGGGGGGGGGGGGGGGGGGGGGGGGGGGGGGGGGGGGGGGGGGGGGGGGGGGGGGGGGGGGGGGGGGGGGGGGGGGGGGGGGGGGGGGGGGGGGGGGGGGGGGGGGGGGGGGGGGGGGGGGGGGGGGGGGGGGGGGGGGGGGGGGGGGGGGGGGGGGGGGGGGGGGGGGGGGGGGGGGGGGGGGGGGGGGGGGGGGGGGGGGGGGGGGGGGGGGGGGGGGGGGGGGGGGGGGGGGGGGGGGGGGGGGGGGGGGGGGGGGGGGGGGGGGGGGGGGGGGGGGGGGGGGGGGGGGGGGGGGGGGGGGGGGGGGGGGGGGGGGGGGGGGGGGGGGGGGGGGGGGGGGGGGGGGGGGGGGGGGGGGGGGGGGGGGGGGGGGGGGGGGGGGGGGGGGGGGGGGGGGGGGGGGGGGGGGGGGGGGGGGGGGGGGGGGGGGGGGGGGGGGGGGGGGGGGGGGGGGGGGGGGGGGGGGGGGGGGGGGGGGGGGGGGGGGGGGGGGGGGGGGGGGGGGGGGGGGGGGGGGGGGGGGGGGGGGGGGGGGGGGGGGGGGGGGGGGGGGGGGGGGGGGGGGGGGGGGGGGGGGGGGGGGGGGGGGGGGGGGGGGGGGGGGGGGGGGGGGGGGGGGGGGGGGGGGGGGGGGGGGGGGGGGGGGGGGGGGGGGGGGGGGGGGGGGGGGGGGGGGGGGGGGGGGGGGGGGGGGGGGGGGGGGGGGGGGGGGGGGGGGGGGGGGGGGGGGGGGGGGGGGGGGGGGGGGGGGGGGGGGGGGGGGGGGGGGGGGGGGGGGGGGGGGGGGGGGGGGGGGGGGGGGGGGGGGGGGGGGGGGGGGGGGGGGGGGGGGGGGGGGGGGGGGGGGGGGGGGGGGGGGGGGGGGGGGGGGGGGAAAGTTTTATTCCATTTGGACTCCGTTTGGTAATGATTTTCTGCAAAAGTCAAAAACAAGGATAAAAACAGCAACTGGCACTAGGCACTAGGTTAATAGGTTAGTCCCAAAAAATGATATAAAATAGCATATAAATGCATATAAAACATTCAAGATGGATAATATAATAGCATCCAACGGGGATTGCCATGAAACGGATGCACTAGAGCTATAAGTGTATGAAAGCTCAAAAGAAAACTAAGTGGGTGTGCATCCAACTTGCTTGCTCATGAAGACCTAGGGCATTTTAAGGAAGCCCATCATTGGAATATACAAGCCAAGTTCTATAATGAAAAATTCCCACTAGTAATATATGAAAGTGACAAAATATGAGACTCTCTATCATGAAGAACATGGTTCTACTTTGAAGCACAAGTGTGGAAAAAGGATAGTAACATTGCCCCTTCTCTCTTTTTCTCTCATTTTTATTTTTTCCTTCTTCTTTTTTATTTTGGGCTCCTTGGCCTCTTTTTTTTAGTCAGGAGTCTCATCCCGACTTGTGGGGGAATCATAGTCTCCATCATCCTTTCCTCACATGGGACAATGCTCTAAAAATTATGATCATCACACTTTTATTTACTTGCAACTCAAGACTTACAACTCGATACTAGAACAAGAATATGACGCTATATGAATGCCTCCGGCGGTGTACCGGGATGTGCAATGATCTAGCATGACATGTATAAAAAAATATGAATGGTGGCCAAGCCACAAATACTATGTCAACTATATGATCATGCAAAGCAATATGAGAATGATGGTGTATGTCATAATAAAACGGAATGGTGGAAATTGCATGGCAATATATCTCAAAATGCCTATGGAAATGCCATAATAGGTAGATCTGGTGGCTATTTTGAGAAAAGGTAGGTGTTTGGTACCGGCAAAAGTTGCGCGGTACTAGAGTGGCTAGAAAAGGAGGAAAGGTGAGAGTGCGTATAATCCATGGACTCAACATTAGTCATAAAGAAGTCACATACTTATTGTAAAAAGTTTATTAGCCCTCGAAGCAAAGTACTACTACGCATGCTCCTAGGGAAGAGGTTGGTAGGAGTTAACCATCGCGCGCTCCAGACCTCCACACAAAGGAAGACAATCAAGGATAAATTGTGCTCCAACTTCATCACATAACGAGAAGACCATACGTGCATGCTACGGGAATCACAAACCTTAACACAAATATTTTTACTAAACCACAATTACTCACTAGCATGACTCTAATATCACCATTTTTATATCTCAAAACAAATGCAAGGAGTCGAACTTCTCATATATTCAATGATCTTCATGAAAGTTTTTATTATATCCCTCTTGAATACCCATCATATTATGACTAAATTCATAACCTAAGCGAATTACCATACTATTTTTAAGACTCTCAAAATAATATAAGTGAAGCATGAGAGTTCATCAATTTCTTCCAAATAAAACCACCGCCGTGCTCTAAAAGATATAAGTGAAGCACTAGAGCAATTGCCTAGCTCAAAAGATATAAGTGGAGCACATAGAGTATTCTAATAAATTCATGATTAATGTGCGTCCCTCTCAAAAGGTATGTACAGCAAGGATGATTGTGGCAAACTAAAAATCAAAGACTCATATAATACCAGATGCTCCAAGAAAAACACATATCATGTGGTGAATAAAAATACAGCCTCAAGTAATTTACCGATGGATTGTAGACAAAAGAGGGGATGCCATCCGGGGCTTCCCCAAGCTTAGAAGCTTGGTTGTCCTTGAATATTACCTTGGGGTGCCTTGGGCATCCCCAAGCTTAGGCTCTTGCCACTCCTTATTCCGTAGTCCATCGAAACTTCACCCAAAACTTGAAAACTTCACAACACAAAACTTAGCAGAAAACTCGTGAGATCTGTTAGTGAAACAAAGCAAATAACCACTTTTAGGTACTGTTGTAAACTCATTCCAATTTTGTATTTGTGTTATATCTACTGTATTCTAACTTATCCATGGTTCATTCCCCCCGATACTACCCATAGATTCATCAAAATAAGCAAACAACAGAATAAAAATAGAATCTGTCAAAAATCGAACAGTCTAGTAATCTCGACTTTAGCCAAATTTTTGTAACTCCAAAAATTCTGAAAATTTAGGACAACGTAGGCAATTTGTATATCAATACTGTGTAAAAATTCAGAATTTTTCTGTCGCTCCAGTGATTTTTAGAATTTTCTGGATTGAACGTAAAAGTTTCTGTTTTCTCACAGAATCAAAATCCACTTTCACCCAAATCATCCCAAAGGTCTTACTTGTCACAAACACTAATTAAAACAGTAAAACACGATCATAACAAAAGTATAATTGTGTGCACAAAAAAATATAGAAAAGATAAATATTGGGTTGTCTCCCAACAAGCTCTTTATTTATAGCCATTAAGATAGGCTTGGGATGACAATGATGCTCACAAAAAAGACAAGAATTGAAGCACAAAGAGAGCATCATAGATCATGTGTCAGGGCCGGTTTTCCAACAAAAACATTTATTGAGAAACCGTCCTGAAAGTCCGGCCAGTACAGAAAATCCTTCTTACTGGTAGACAATTCCTTGATACAACAGTCCAGTAGTACTGAATATATTACAAGGTTGAGCTGAGGATGCTCAACAATTTATTACAAGCACGCCAATATTACACATAGAGGTGTGTATAGCACAATGGATGTGGTGGCATACTACTGGCTCGTAAAAATAAAAAGAGTGATGGATATGTCACAGTGGAGTAGTGACATAGCTCTGAATATCTTACAGCTCATCAAGCGTCAGAGTGAGGCTCGATGATTATTTGGGTAGCGTAAGCGTATATAATACAAGCGGCAAACTCCAGGATCGCGAGGGACTGACTGGGACTCCTCTAGGCGTCGGACTCGCTATCGAACTCTTCATCCATAAGATCGCCTTCGTCCACATCTGGCCAAGACAATAGCCAGGGACAAGCCAGTGAGTACTTTGAATGTACTCGCAAGCAGTTTGGACATAAGATATAACAAATGTAAACATGATGCACATGAGCAGGTTAGTAAAGCACACACAAACATTAAATATGCACTGCAGGAAAATAAAAGGGAAGTCGGGCGGTAGTCCTCCCGAAGTCCCAATAAAATAAGAAGAAGACCGATCGGGTGTCTGAAGCGACGCCTCGAAAGGTAAGAAATAAAAGACATGCCTCAGTCGGGCGTCTGGGCGACACCTCATAAAGGGCTTATGCCAAAATTTAAAGTAACAAGAATGCCACAGTCGGATGTCTGAGCGACATCACATAAAGGGCTTATATGAAAAGTAAATAACAACAATGCCACAGGCGGACGTCTGCGCGACATCACAGCGAGGGCTTATATGAAAAGTAAATAACAGCAATGCCACAGGCGGACGTCTGCGCGACATCACAGCGAGGGCTTATATTAGTAACATTCAGAAATACGAGTAATCCAGGAGGTAGCACCATCCCAAGGAATACCCGGCAAAATAAACAGGTTAGTTCATCCACAGAAATAATATTCAGCCAATTTACTTCTGTTGTTTAACATATTAGTTCTCCAGAGACTGACGCTGAGACCGACACTTGACCTGTCAACCAACGTCCTTGACCGTGGACACGGCTACTCGAATAGTTTTGACTCTGCAGAGGTTGTACTCTTTACCCACAGCCAACGGATTTCAGTAGTCACAAAGGACTAGTTCCGTCTACGGTATTTTAGAAGAAAACACATCTGACCAGTACACACCCATTTTTACCTCCTGTTGCCAGGAATCACCCTAGGCAACGTTCAGGAAAAACCTTAAGACGGGGAGGCCACTACCTCGAATAGCATGGGATCAAATTTATATTCGCGCGCTCTAAGGGGTGCCCCCCTCTCGGTCCCGGACCGGAAACACCCATGCCCCCTGACCGGATGACTGGTTTTATCCAGGGCCATGGTACCTTCATCACGGCCCCTCTACTTGGTGTGTACATGGAAAGAGGTTTGCAACCTACTAAACCGTATTCTTTGCAGAAAACATGTGGCAGCACGAAAAGAAGGTGAACGGGGACAAGACTCGATCTAGGTCAATACTGGAGTTAAAACAGTTTCTTGTTAATACCGGCATGCTCCAACAATACCGGAGTGCAACCTATCATGCCACAACATGACTAGGTTGTCTCAATCTCATCAAGTTTTTGTGGCTCACTTGCAACCCATCATGCATGAAATATAACATACTTCATATGCTTCCATAAACATGCAATGCAAAACATTATGCAAGCAAACATGCAAAACACTCGTCATATCAAAGGTTCAAACATGCTTGCCTGGTTCGGAATAGTCGGAGTCTAACTCGGTGAAGTTGACGGCACCGGCTCCTTCCTCGGTTTCTACGAAATCACATATACGAGTTCTAATGTAAATACCGCGCGTGACAAAAAGTTGTTCCAAATATTTTTCAAATAAATACTATAAAAAACTAGACAGAAAAATAAAGGTGACAGAAAAAGAATCAACTCAAAATCATCTTTAGTTTAAAAGTTATAAACAAAACAAATCCAGGGACTAATCTGTTATAAACAGAAAGTTTCCCAGGGGCTAGATTGAATAAACAGAAAACGCTTCGGTCAGAATACGTCAACTAAAGAAGAAAACGTACTCAGCCGAATACGCCAACAGAAAACGGTTCGAAAAAAAGAAGAGAGGCTGACAGGGGGGGTCCACCTGTCAGGTTTGAAAACGGCTCGCCGGCGCCAGAGAGCTTACGGCGATCGCCGGCGACGAACCACGGCGAGCTAGAGGGAAAGAAGGGTACCGGCGTGCTCAGGGGAATGGACCGCGTCGGTGAGAAGTGGAAGGAGTCGACGGGAAGCACCACGGCGACGACCAGCTCCTCTCCGGCGGACGGCGGCGTCGGGTGAGGATGGATCTCTCCGAAGAGCTCACCTAACACCAAATTGGAGTGGGGGTCAGAACGGGCGGTGGAGAATAGGGTTACAGGCAATATTTGAGAGGTGGGGAGGCTCGGACCAGAGTGAATCGACCAGAAGCCCGAGGTGGATCGGGGCGGCCGGAGTTGGAGAAGAAGGCTTCCCCGCGTCCCTCTGGTGTGCTTGGCGGAGCTATGGGAGTGGGAGGAGATGTGCTGGAGTGAGTGGAGGGGCTGGGGCTCTATTTATAACCGGAATCGAGAGGTACCCAAGAACGGGATAAGTCCGGCGAGCAATTACGGCGGGGCAGTGGCTTAGCAGGCGATTAGCAGATGTCGGCAGCTTCGGATTCGACCACCGGTTCCATTTGAAGCATTTGCTTGGTCTAATTTGGCCGGGAGCTCGAGAATGCGACGGAATGGCCTCACGGGCTCGCCGGCGGCAGGGGGCGTGCTCTGCGCGTCTCAGGCCACGACGAGTGTCCCTTAGCGCGCTCTGAGGATAAGATGGCCACGCGGAAGCTTGAGGAGGCTTGGGCGGTGCTGGATTGCGGTGATCCTCGCTGAGCTCTTCTGACGGCCGTGGCGGGAGGCTCTGCCGTCGCTGCACTCGCCGGAGACGATGGGACGGCTCAGCACCGACACCCACGTCCAGCCAAACGACCGTGCGGCGCAAGGATAAGGAGGAGGAGCAGTGGGCAAGAGGCCAAGGGCGGCACTGGCGAGATTGACGACGATCGACTGACGAAAACGACACTGCCCTCTTCTGAACTTACTGAAACTCTGAAACTGACAGGAACAGTGCACTGCACCTGCTCGATGAAATGATTCTGGCACGAGGGAAATTTATCTGGAGCTGAAACTTGGTGAGGGGGTCTCTTGATGCATCTAGAGGCTGCCTGATTTTTCTCAGAATTTTTGGAAAAGAAAAAGTATGAATTTCACCAAAAATGGCAAATCTGCTCCAAACTTGCAGCAAGCATATTTTGAAAAATTTGAACGATGGATCTGGATGTTTTTGGAGATCTTGGTTGAGGGTACTAAAGACAAGCTAGGATAATTTTCTTGGGGTCAGATCTCAAAGGGAATTGGTACTTCCTTTGTAATTCAAAGGAGTCCAGAAAAATGACAGAAAATGATTTGAGGAAGAATTAAATAGAATAAAAATCCCTAAGAGGTTGAAACCTACTGGAATGAATGCTTGGCTTGATCCAAGATAGGAAGGAGAGTTTTTGGAAGAAAATTTTCAATAAAGGTTATGGCAAGAGAGTGACATAGGATTCCTTTTGAATAGAAAAGGATAAATCCCAAATTAAAGAAATTCTTTTTAATAAAAGAAAAGGCAGAATAACCCAAGAGTAATTGTGTTGAAATAACACAAGATGAGAAACCCTCAAGACCAGAATCAAGATTTAGAAAAGTCTCAAGAAAGATTGTCATCAAAAGTTTTTAGAAGGAGGTTCTTTTGGAAAAAGAAAAATTTAAATAACCTCCTCCAAAACCAATAAAGAATTTGATAAAAATCGAAACCAAAATTTTGGGGTGTTACATCATGTGACAAACTCATTTAAGTCTAACATACTTCCTATGCATAGGCATTTTGTAGGAAAACAAATTATCAAGACAAGCAATTTCTAGCATATGCAAAGGGAAAGAATAAAACATTGACGATTTCAACATAACGAGAGCTAATTTAGTAACATGAAAATTTTTACAACCATATTTTCCTCTCCCATAATAATTACATGTAGGATCATATTCAAATTCAACAATATAGCTATCACATAACATATTCTCTATATGATCCACATGCATGCAAAGTTGACACACTTCCAAAATAGTGGGATTATCATCAAATAAAGTCACGACCTCTCCAAGCCCACTTTTATCAAAATTTTCATAAGATTGATCACTCTCCGAATATGTGGGATTCTTTTTACCTAAAATTTACAATCTTCCGAACCCACTTTCAATATTATTGCAAATATTATTATCAATGACATATTCATGATGAGGCTTAAATAGATTTTCAGGATCATACAAAGCATCACCCCAATCATGATCATTACAATAAGAAGTGGACACATCAAAACAAGCATCCCCAAGCTTGTAGCTTTGCAAATTATTAGCATAATTGACATTAATAGAATTTATAATAACACCATTGCAATCATGCTTTTCATTCAAGGAGTTATCGTGAATCACTTCATAAATTTCTTCTTTTAACACTTCATCACAATTTTTAGATTCATGAATTTCAAGCAAAACTTCATAAAGATAATCTGGTGCACTCAACTCACTAGCAATTGGTTTATCATAATTGGATCTTTTAAAAAGATTAGCAAGTGGATGAGGATCCATGAACTTTGATTTGCAATAAACATACAATTATACCAAGCGAACAAGAAAACAAACCAAGTAAGACATAAAGGCAAACAAAACGAAGGCAAATAAAAAGGCGAATATTTTTGTATTTTTCTGAAAATGTTTTAGAAGTGGGGGAGAGGAAAATGAGAGGCAAATGACGAATAATGTAAATGCAAGAGATGAGAGTTTATGATAGGTACTTGGTAGGCTTGATGTAGATCCTCCCCGGTAACGGCGCCAGAAATTCTTCCTGCTACTTCTTGAGCTTGCGTTGGTTTTCCCTTGATGAGGAAAGGGTGATGCAGCAAAGTAGAGATAAGTATTTCCCTCAGTTAAGAACCAAGGTATCAATCCAGTAGGAGGAACACAAGTCTCCAATTATAGCACCTACACAAACAAACAAATACGTGCACCCAACGCAATAAAGGGGTTGTCAATCCCTTCACGGTTACTTGCAAGGATGAGATCTGATAGAGATAGGTATAAAAGATAAATAAAAGTGCAAAATAAAGTAAAGGTAAATAAATTGCAAAAAGGTATTTTTCGGTTTTTGTTTTTATAGATCTAAAAATAATTCGAGAGAAATAGACCCGGGGGCCATAGTTTTCACTAGAGGCTTCTCTCTTGAAAGAACGCATATGGTGGGTAAAAAAATTACTGTTGAGCAATTGATAGAAAAGCACATAATTATGACGATATCTAAGGAAATGATCATGAATATAGGCATCATGTCCGTGACAAGTAGACCGACTCCTGCCTGCATCTACTACTATTACTCCACACATCGACCGCTATCCAGCATGCATCTAGTGTATTAAGTTAACAAGAACGGAGTAACGCCTTAAGCAAGATGACATGGTTTTGAGGGATAGATCCAATCAATATGGAATAAACCCCGTCTTTTTATCCTTGATGCCAACAATACAAATACGTGCCTCGCTACCCCTTCTGTCATTGGATGAGGACACCGGAAGATTGAACCCAAAACAAAGCACCTCTCCCATTGCATGAAAAGTCAATCTAGTTGGCCAAACCAAATTAATAGATCGGAGAGAAATACAAAGCCATCTTAATCATGCATAAAAAGTTTAGAGAAGACTCAAATAATATTCATAGATAATCTGATCATAAATCCACAATTCATCGGATCTCAACAAACGCACCGCAAAAGAAGATTACATTGAATAGATCTCCAAGAACATCGAGGAGAACATTGTATTGAAGATCAAAGAGAGAGAAGAAGCCATATAGCTACTAGCTATGGACCCGTAGGTCTGTGGTAAACTACTCACACATCATCGAAAGGGCAGCGAGGTTGATGTAGAAGCCCTCCGTGATCGAATCCCCCTCCGACAGATTACCGAAAAGGCCCCAAGATGTGATCTCACGAAAGACAGAAGCTTGCGGTGGCGGAAAAGTATTTTTGGTGTGCCCCTTGGTTTATGGGGAATATTTGGGTATTTATGGAGCAGAGATTAGGGTTAGAGAAGCCACGGGGGGGCCACAAGCTCATAGGGTGCGCCCCCCTAGGGCGCGCCTAGTGAGCTTGTTGCTCAACTGTGGGCCTTCTGGCCTCCTCCTGAAGCTTCCTAGGTGTCTTCTGGTCCAAGAAAAATCATCAAAAAAATTATTCCGTTTGGACTCTGTTTGGTATTGATTTTTTGTAAAAGTCAAAAACAAGGAAAAAAAAGCAACTAGCACTGGGCACTAGGTTAATAGGTTAGTCCCAAAAAATGATATAAAATAGCATATAAATGCATATAAAATGTTCAAGATGGATAATATAATAGCATGGAACAATAAAAAATTATAGATACATTGGAGACGTATCAAACCCATAGTGAGATCAAGTATTTTTAATAAAGGAAATGGATTAATATGAGAAAAGAAAAATTAGGGTTTGGACCAAAAGGTGTGAGGCAAGATTTTGGCAAGATGTAAAGGGCTTTGGATCACTTTGGAGAAGACATGGAATAACCTTTAAGTCCAAAGTCAAAAGATCCACTAAAAAGCAAATAAAGCCAGAAGAATTTTGAGAGGAATTTTTTGTGCGAAAATCAGGGTGTCACACCAAGTGTATAGTATCATTCACACACACACACACACACACACACACACGCACACACACACATGACAAAGTTTCCCTACAACCTGCTATAGTTACATACTCCATCCATTCCATTATACAAGGCCACAAACTCAGATTACAGGTACCAAGGTAAAATTTAATTACTGCTTTGCAAGCCAACTTTTCTTTTTGTTAACTGGGATCATTAATAAGCCATTTTCAGGCAAGGAAGGAAAGAGAAGGAGGTAGCACAATGTCATTATGACTCATGCATGCAAGTATTAAACAACTTGGTAGTACGAGGAAACATCATTAATTTTTGCCTCGATTACTGTTGGTGGCCTTGTATAGATGCAAAATGTATTTTTCATAGTGGCCTTTTATAAGGGAATGGAGGGAATAGGATTTATCATACCGTAAGTTATGTATGCTTAGTATGTAGTATATAAGAATATTTAGTCTTGCGGTACGTCGAGGTCGACGGTGACTTCACAGCAGCGATGGTGCTCCTCATCTCGTAGTGGTGAGGGGAGGGAGGGAAGACAACCCGCGGCGATGGGATCTTGTCGGATTTCGACGAATGAGGGAGAGAAGGGGGTGGAGTAGTTGCCGGCAACGTGCTCAAGGAGGTCTCACTTGATCCTATCATGGAGGCATGCTGTGCTCTCCTCCGCCACGGATCCAGTGATGGCGACGAAGGGATGAGGAGAGGCCTCATCGGTTCCTGACCCGATCGGGTGGACCCACACGTGGTTCGTCGGAAATACGGATGATGCCACGCTGAATCTCAGTTCAGCTCATCATCCTCAAACGGATGGCAAAACAGAGTGAGTTAATCAATGTGTCGACAGCTTCCTCCGCTGCTTTGTTCAGGCGAATCCGAAACATTGGTCGCACTGGCCCCGCAGGCGGAATTCTGGTATAACACATCCTTTCACTCTGCACTGGGCCACCCCCCATTTGAAGCTCTGTATGGACAAAAGCCTCGGCACTTTGGCATCCCACGACCTACTGTCATATCCCCACCAGATCTGCAAAAGTTGTTGGCTGAGCGCACCACCATGCAGCAAGTAATCAAGCAAAATCTGCTTTGAGCCCAGCAACGTATGAAGAAATATGCCGATGCTCACCATTCAGAGCGACATTTTGCTATCGGAGACTGGGTTTTCCTCCATTTGCAAACATACATTCAGATGTCAGTTACGCAATGATCTTCTCAGAAGCTATCCTTCCATTTCTTTGGGCCATAAGAAGCATGTAGCATAAGTTCACTGAGGGGTTTAAACCCATAAATATAGAGCAATATGATGGTACGACGAACCCAGCCATATGGATTGAGGATTTCCTCATGCACATACACATGGCAGGTGGTGATGATCTCCATGTCATCAAATACCAACCTTCAAGCTCAATGGATCATCTCGTCACTGGCTTAACAGCCTCCTCGAGGACTCAATTGGAGTCTCAGAGGACCTCGAAGATGCGTTCCGAGCAAACTTCCAAGGAACTTATGGCTGAACCCCAGATGCCGATGATCTTGCTCATGTCATGCAAAAGCTAGGGGAGTCGGCCCAAAAATCCTGGAATCAGTTTTTGACCAAGAAAAACCAGATAGTGGACTGCCCGGACGCCGAGGCAATAGCCGCATTCAAAAACAATATCAGCGATGAATGGCTATCCAGAGAGCTCGGACAAGAGAAGCCATGGACAATGGCTGCCCTTACACAACTCAGGACCCATTTTTGCGCGGGCGAGGATAACTGGCTTGCTCAGAAGAGAAGCCGTAATTGCGACCCTGGCACGTCCAAAGTACCTGACGGAAACAGAAAGCCTCGGCGTAAAAAGAATAACAAGCACCGCAATAAAGGAGGCAATAGTAACGCCGAAGAGACCACAGTTAATGCCAGCTTCAGCAATCAGCGTGGAGGCAACAAAAGGTTGCCTTTTCAAGGAGGCAAGGACGGTCCAACTCAATTAGAAAAGACCTTGGATAAACCATGTGCCATCCACGGCAGCCCCTACAAGCCAGCCACGCATACCAATCGGAATTGCTGGGTCATCAAGCAGGCCAAAAATATTGCGACCAACAACCAAGGCAAAGGCCAACCTCATAATGTGGATAGAGACCAGCCAGGGCCGGGCAATGCCGGCCAAAAATAGTTCCCTCCCAATGTAAAGGACGTGAATATGATATATGTCACACACGTGACCAGAAAGGACAGGAAGCGCGCGCTCCATGAGGTGTACGCCATAGAGCCGGCGGCGCCGAAGCATAATCCATGGTCAGAAATTTTGATCATTTTTGACCGACGAGACCACCCGACCATCATCCATCATGCTGGCAAAGCGGTGTTGGTACTTGATCCCATAGTTGACGGCTTTCATCTGAGAGGGCGCAGCCGAGAAGGCAGGGACTCCCTCTTTGTCCCCCGATGGCATGTCGGCCATGTAGAACCACTCCTCTTGCCATGGTTTCACCATCTCGAAGAACTTGCCTGGCAGCCACTTGACGCTGTGGAGCTTGCTGATCATGGCTCCTCCGCACTCCGTGATCTTGCCGCTGTTGGTCTATGGTTTGACATAGAACAGCTTGAGCTAGAGCCCAAAATGGGGCTTGATGCGGAGGAACACCTTACAGAAGATGATATATGAGGCGATGTGGAGGATGGAGTTGGGGGGCAGATTATGAAATTGAAGGCCATAGAAGAACATGAGGCCCTGGAGAAAGGGGTGAATTGGAAAACCCAAACCTCGAATGAGGTAGAAGATGAATACCACATGCTCGCCCTCCCGAGATTCTAGAACTCTGCAGGCGGAGCGGATCTTGACTTCGATGAGAGGTGAGCGGCATTTGACCTTGTCCTGGGACGAGAGGTAGCTGCTCGCCTGGAGCTTGATGATGTTGCCGGCGGTTACGGTGGAATGAAGCCACAGCCCCTGCTTGCTTACCGCATTCTCCTCAGCCACCGCGGTGGTGATACCCTTTCCCTTGCCGGCCATTGTTGGAGGACGAGAAGAAGGTGGGAAGAGGACGGAAGTTGGGACTGAGCTCTGCTCTCTGGGTGCTTGAGCTTGGGAGATTCGGGTGCCGAAAGCAAGAAGGAAGGCGTGGAATGGATTGGAGTCACCAAGCATCCCCTTATAGGCCAGTAAAAAATACAAAAAGGCACAATGCCACGCGGTAAATTTGCTGTTTCCCAATATGACATGCATTATGTGCGTGCGTAAGTCGAGGGATTTTGTTAATAATGCCGCTGAAAATCCGGGGCATGATCCTTTATTGACGGGAAGCGCCAATGGTGGCGGCTTCAGGCCACGGTAAAACCTAGCATAATGAATACTGATGGGACATTTCAGTTCTATAGTACGTGGTGACGGTTTGGTTTTCTGTCAAAGTTGTCAGAACTTGGCCCAATCAACTCACCCCTGCCAGCACTGGACGGCTTCGTCATTAAGCTACATGGTCCTGGATAGGGTCTTTGGATCCGATAAATATGAAAACACATTGGAGAGAGCCTGATTGAAGCTCCTTGGATATCTGAGGTATATTGTTTCTCGGATCAAAAGCATGGTTACAATAAAGGAAGACGCCGAATAAATCAGTCTACAAGAACATCAGATCCAAGGGTGTCCTCGGACATGAAATCAACCAAGAAGCATCAAGTTTGTTGAACTCACTTGTGAAGCCAAAGACCGAAGATGAAGCCACTCTGAGGAGTTGATCAATGTCCTCGACTTGATGACCAGTTCAGGCGCTACTGACGGTGTCCTGGACTAGGGGGTGCTAACCACGTCGGCCCCTCCATCATGGGCTAGTCCGAGGACCCCCAGACAATTGACGAATGGGCCACATACACCATGTCCCACATCGTGCTCGGGATGGGATCCTCCGAAGACTTGGAGCATACTTCAAGACATGTTCAAATTATCGGCATGCTTATCCCTTAATGTAACCGACCTACATGTAAACTTAGGTACCCCCGGTGCCTATATAAGCCGAGGGGTTTTAGATCATAGGGTAAGATTCATTCGCATACGATCCCGAGGTAGATCATCCTGTACTTTGTACTCCATCACAATCAATACAAGAAAAGCAGGACGTAAGGTTTTCCCTCTTTGAGAGGACATGAACCTAGGTAAAATACCGTGTCCCTCTTTGTCCTATTACCATCTAGCCAAGATCACCAGCTCGGGACTGCCTACCAGGAGCTGCAGCGAGTGGGTCAGGTCGCATACAAGTTACAGTTACCTGCCTTCAGCCAAATTCATCCCGTTTTCCATGTCTCACAGCCAAAGAATGCACTTTGGGTGTCTGAATCTGTAACTCCTGATCTACCCATGTTATCTATTGATGATGTAGCTGATGTCTCTCCTTTGCGTGTGCTCTATGAGCGCCTCATCAAACAAGGTAAGAAGTGGATTCCTCAGGTCAGGGTGGGGTGGCCAAATTTTCCTGAGGAATTCAGTACCTGGGAGGAACTGCAAGCTCTTCACCGCCTACACCCTGCTGCACCAGCGTGAAGGGCACGCTGGATCTTCAGGGGGTGTATTTTCACAAACTTCCCGAAGAATGAAGAACAGAAACAAAAGAATAGAAAAGTTAAGCAGGCCAAGAAGACAGCAAAGAAGTTGGCTAGAGCCTTTTCGTTAGTTAACTCGAAGCCCAAATCCCACTAAGAGCATCGCTGGGGCCATCCTGGCCCAGGAGGCATGACATTGTTTATCTATGTTGCTCGATGTCAAGGAAAACCAGTGAATTGTAAACATCTTTGCTGCTATCTCTCCCACCTGCCCCCTACTTCTTTCCCTTACTCAAGAATGGATCTTAGGACTTCTCTACACATATGTATCTATCTAGCTATAGCATGCTCATACACAAAGGTACAAAACATGCTCCTATTCCATTGTTAATTCTCCAGGGCATGCTTGCAATCATAAGCTAGTAGCTCTTTATCTGCATGTCATCTGGATTAGGGGCATGTTTGGTTTGTATACTAAGTTTGCCAACCATTTGCCACACATGCCTAAGGTTACGCGAGTGATACATCTCCAATGTATCTATAATTTATGAAGTATTCATGCCATGTTTACAACAAATTTATATGGTTTCGGTATGATTTGATTAGAACTAACCCGGACTAACGCTGTTTTCAGCAGAACTACCGTGGTGTCATTTTTTGTGCAGAAATAAAAGTTCTAGGAATGGGCTGAAAATTTACGGTGTTTTTTTATGGACCAAAAGAGACCCTCGAAGCACCGGAGATGGGCCAGGAAGTGGACGAGGAGGCCACAAGATCGCCAGGTGCGCCCTACCCCCCAGGGCGCTAGCTCCGAGCTTGTGAGACCCTTGGGCACCCCCTTGATGTGAGACCGATGCCAAAAATTCCTATAAATACTCAAACCACTGAAAAGAACCCTAGATGAGAAGTTCTGCCGCCGCAACCCTCTGTAGCCATGAAAACCAATCGGGACCCCGTTCCGGCACCCTGCCGGAGGGGGAAATCATCATCGGAGGTCATCTTCATCATCCCGACGGCCACCATGATGAGGAGGGAGTAGTTCACCCTCAGGGCTGAGGGTATGTACTAGTAGCTATGTGTTTGATCTCTCTCTCTCTCTCGTGTTCTTGATTTGGCACGATATTGATGTATCGCGAGCTTTGTTAATATATTTGGATCTTATGGTGTTCTTCCCTCTACCTTTTTTTGATGAATTGAGTCTTGCTCTTTGAGGTTTCATTATGTTGGATTGAATATTGGATTTGAGAACACTTGATGTATATCTTGAATATGGTTACCCGTGGTGACAATGGGGTATTATATTGATTCACTTGATGTATGTTTTGGCACTCAAATCATGGATTCCCGAGGTGACATTGGTGTAATCTATGCATAGGGGTTGATGCATGTTTTCATCCTACACGTTCTCTGATAGAAACTTTGGAGTGATTCTTTGTTGCACGTTGAGGGATTGTTATATGATCCAATTATGTTTTCATTGTTGAGAGACTTTGCACTAGTGAAAGTATGAACCCTAGGCCTTGTTTTCAAGCATCGCAATACCCTTTTTGCTCACTTTTCTTACTAGTTACCTTGCTGTTTTTATATTTTCAGATTACAAAAACCTATATCTACTATCCATATTACACTTGTATCACCATCTCTTCGCCGAACTAGTGCACCTATACAATTTACCATTATATTGGGTGTGTTGGGGACACAAGAGACTCTTTGTTATTTGGTTGTAGGGTTGTTTGAGAGAGACCATCTTCATCCTACACCTCCCACGGATTGATAAACCTTAGGTCATCCACTTGAGGGAAATTTTCTACTGTCCTACAAAACTCTACACTTGGAGGCCCAACAACGTCTACAATAATAAAGTTGCGTAGTAGACATCAAGCTCTTTTCTGGCGCCGTTGCCGGGGGGGTGAGTGATTGAAGGTATATCTTTAGATCTTGCAATTGAATCTTTTAGTTTCTTGTTTTATCACTAGTTTGGTTTATAAAAGCAAACTACAAAAAAATGGAATTGAGGTTGCCACATATAATTCATCTTTATAATGTCTTTCTTGAAAATGATGGATCAGAAAATTGTGCTCAATTGATAGAAGTAGTATTCAATAAAATGTTTGGCATAAAATCCTTGAATGAAGGGCATGATTGCAATGTTGCTAGTATGAATTCTTTGAATATCCATGATGTTAGTGATATGCAAATCCACAAGCTTGGGCATGCTATGTTTGATGAAGATGATATTTTTAGTCCCCCAAGTTTTGATGAGCAAATTTATTATGATGATAGCATGCCTCCTATTTATGATGATTATATTGATGAAAGTAGGTTTGGAAGAGTGTCAACTCTAGGTAAAGATCCCACTATTTTGGAGGGTGTTGAATCTTTTTACAATATTGATAAAAGTGGATTTGGAGAGGTCATGACTTTATTTAAAGATTATTCCACTATTTCGGAAGAGGTTTCAATTGATTATGACAGCAAAGTTGCTATCTAGGATGATTATTGTGATGACATATATGCTATAAAGAGTAATAATAACCATAAAACTTGTCATCATAATTTTAATTTTCACTTGGATTATGCCAATCAAGTATCACATGATAGTTATTTCATTGAGTTTGCTCCCAGTACTATTGATGATTATAAATTTGCTTATGTGGAGAATAATAAAATTTCTATGCTTGTGGATCATGAAAAGAATGCTTTATGTGATAGTTATATTGTTGAATTCATTCATGATGCTACTGAAAATTATTATGAGAGAGGGATATATGCTTATATATATTTCAACAACATCAAGTTTCCTCTCTTTATGTTGAAAGTTTTGGAGTCATACTTGTTTTGCCTTCCTATGCTAGTTGATTCTTGCTCCCATAAATTGTTTGTTCACAAAATCCCTATGCATAGGAAGTGGGTTAGGCTTAAACTTGCTTGTCATATGATTCATGATGCTCTCTTTATGTTTCAATTATTTATTCTTGTGCGAGCATCATTGAAATCATCATGCCTAGCTAAAAGGCATTAAAGAAAAGCGCTTGTTGGCAGACAACCCAATATTTATACCTATTGTTTTTGTGTGACCACATGATTAAGCTACTGTAGTAATCATGTTTTATATGTTTTGTTTCAATAATGTGCCAAGTAAGACCTTTGGGATAGTGTGGACACTTGTTGATTTGATTATGTGCAAAAACAGAAACTTTTATGTCCAGTACTTGAATTTCTATTCTGTACTTGTGTGTGATAAAATTATGAAATTTTTACAGAGTATTTGGTTATAAATTTTTACGTTCTCCTAATTTTTCAGAAGTTTTTGAGGTACGTAAGTATGGTTTTTAAATCGCTCACTACATGCTGTTCTGTTTTTGACAGATTCTGTTTTTGGTGAATAGTTTGCTTGTTTTAGTGTTTCCATAGCTTATATTGAGTAATATAAATTTTGAAAATGATAGAGCACAGTACTAATTATGTGAGAACAATTATGAATCTTGTCTTGACAGTACCTAAGTGGATGATTTATGTTTATCATACTAACCTATCTCACAAGTTCAGTTAAGTTTTGTGTGATTGAAGTTTTCAAGTTTTGAGTGAGATATCAATATGAGGAGAATAAGGAGCAGCAAGACCCTAAGCTTGGGGATGCCCAAGGCACCCTAAGGTAATACTTAAGGAAGACTCAAGCGTCTAAGCTTGGGGATGCCCCGGAAGGCATCGCCTCTTTTGTCTTCAACATTATCGGTAACCTCACTTGGAGCTATATTTTTATTCGTCACATGATATGAGTTTTGCATGGAGTGTCATTTTCTTTTAGTTGGATTTGCTTTATGTTATTTAGAGTAATGTTTTGCATCTTTTATTTCAATAAAAATGTCAAGTATAGCCTTTACCATGCTTATTTTGCAAGTCTATATGTTGCTGTTTGAAAACAGAAAGTTTGTTGTTATGTTTTGAATATTTGTGAATAGTATGAACATGATAAAATCTTGAAATTTTTAAATGGTGAGATATAACAAATTTTCTACAGAGTGGTTATTTTTCAGAATTTTTCGAGTTAGGGATGTATGAATATTATTGCACTCTTTACAGACTATCCTGTTCAGACAGATTGCTGTTATGTTTGCATTGTTTGCATATGTTTGCTTGTTTAATGATTCTATTTGAGGATAGGAGTGTTAAATATGCAGAGGCATTAAGTATGCAATATCAAATTATAATTTTAGTGATTTTCTATAGTAGAGAATGATAAGGTTTTGCATTGATTTATACTAACTTATCTCACGAGTTCTTGTTGAGTTTTGTGTGGATGAAGTTTTTGAGATTTAGGGAAACCGTGATGTGAGAGGAATTAAGGAGACACAAGAGCTCAAGATTGGGGATGCCCAAGGCATCCCTAGTTAATATTTCAAGAAGTCTCAATCATCTAAGCTTGGGGATGCCCCGGTTGGCATCCCACCTTTCTTCTTCGACAATGATCGGTCAGTTTTGGTTGAGCCTAAGGTTTTGCTTCTTCAGATGATATGTGCTATCCTTGGAATGTCATTTTATTTTATTTTCCTTGCTATTTGAATAAAATACTTAAGATCTAATTTTTTTATGTGAGAGAGTTTTCACATAGCTACTTAATTATTTGACTACTCATTGATCTTCACTTATATCTTTTTGGAGTAGTTTGTCATTTACTCTCGTGCTTCACTTATATCCTATGAGTAAATGGTTGAATGAACTGAATATCATAAATCTGAAATTATATATGTTTTCATATGCTTATCCCATGGGGACTAATGACTTCACATATAAGAAGTATAGGCGGTAAATTTTATTGAAAATTAGCAAACACGTCATTGGTCACTTGAACAATTCATGAGAGAATATTGAAGGAAGAGATATTTCACATATAAACATACTATCTTGGACATCTTCTATGATTGTGATCCCCATTAATTATTTTCAAACTTGAGCAAATTAGTTGAAGTTGGACAAGGAAGACAACGTAATGAGTTATGTTTGGGTATATTTGTATAGAAGTTATATTGTTATGGATCCTCCAACATGTGGTGCTTGCTTAGGATCTTTTGCTAGCCTTCACCTGTACTAAGAGAGAATACTGCTTGTGCATCCACTTTCTTAAACCCAAAGTTATTCTATATGAGTCCACCATACTTACCTATATGCGGTATTTACCTGCCGTTCCAAGTAAATTTGCATGTGCCAAACTCTAAATCTTCAAATAATTATCTGTTTTGTATGCCCAAAATCGCTCATGAAGTGACAGGGGGCGGTTAGTATCTTCTATGCTAGGTGGGTTATTCTCACGATCAGTGTTTACTCGCTTGTCATTCACGAGAAAGTGGCTGGCAATTGGGATGCCCAGTCCTATGATCAAAATCAAAATATAATAATGAAACAAAACTCCCCCGGATTGTTGTTGGTATGGAGGGCACCCGAGGATTCGGCTCGCCATGGCTTGTGTTTGTTGGTGGAGGGGGAGTAAAAAAAACTTTACCTTTTTGTTTATGAACCGCCTATAATGTGTCTAGCATGGAAGATATTGGGGACTCTTGGTCGTTACGTTGACAATGAAAGCATACGTCTCAAAATTATATTCATCTCTGTTTTAAAAGCTTCGAGCTCTGGCACCTCTGCAAATCCCTGCTTCAATCTGCGAAGGGTGTGTCTTTTACTTTTATGCAAGAGTAAGTAGTATTCCTTCTCATTTCAACCCCAATTATTCTCTAGTTAGCAAGTATCATGTGGTGGGGAAAGATCCAAGCATGTATGGCCATTCAAATATATTTGATCATGAATTATTATTGTTGACAATTATCTATATGATAAATAAGTTGGGAGGCGAAACATTAAGCCCTATCTTTCTCTGTGTTCGATTGATGCTGTTTGTTCTAAAAATATGCTTTGAGTGTCAGCAATCATGGAAGACTATATGATAGTTGAGTATGTGAAATTTGCTAAATCAAAGCTCTTACATAGACTCTTCCTGAAAATATGATGAATTGCAATTGTTTGATGACTGAGAACATAGTTTGTTAGTTTTCAAAAAAGTTTATGGTCTATGCTTTAACATGTGAATAGCATGTTACTTGATCATGAGAAGTTTTATGAGATGAGCTACTGTTTATGATAAATAATGATGCCAGAAAAAGTGTTTGGAACTATCATTGATCAAATTTATGCACTATGCTAGCATTCACACTTCATAAATTATTTCTTTTATCATTTACCTACTCGAGGACGAGCAGGAATTAAGCTTTGGGATGCTATATGTCTCCAATGTATCTATAATTTATGAAGAATTCATGCCATGTTTACAACAATTTTTATATGGTTTTGGTATGATTTGATTAGAACTAACCCGGACTGATGTTGTTTTCAGCAGAACTACCGTGGTGTCATTTTTTGTGCAGAAATAAAAGTTCTCGGAATGGGCTAAAAATTTACGGTGATTTTTTATGGACCAAAAGAGAAGCCCAAAGCATCGGAGCTGGGGCAGGAAGTGGACGAGGAGGCCACAAGCTTGCTAGGTGCGCCCTACCCCTAGGGCGCTAGCTCCGAGCTTGTGGGCCCCTCGAGCACCCCCTTGAGGTGAGACCGATGCCAAAAATTCCTATAAATACCCAAACCCCCGAAAAGAACCCTAGAGGAGAAGTTCCACCGCCGCAATCCTCTGTAGCCACGAAAAACCAATCGGGACCCCGTTCCGGCATCCTGCCGAAGGGGGAAATCATCACCGGAGGCCATCTTCATCATCCCAGCGGCCACCATGATGAGGAGGGAGTAGTTCACCCTCGGGGCTGAGGGTATGTACTAGTAGCTATGTGTTTGATCTCTCTCTCTCTCTCTCATGTTCTTGATTTGGCACGATCTTGATGTATCGCGAGCTTTGTTAATATATTTGGATCTTATGGTGTTCTTCCCTCTCTACCTTCTTGTGATGAATTGAGTCTTGCTCTTTGAGGTTTCGTTATGTTCGATTGAATATTGGATTTGAGAACACTTGATGTATGTCTTGCATATGGATACCCGTGGTGACAATGGGGTATTATATTGATTCACTTGATGTATGTTTTGGCACTCAACTCGCGGATTTCCGAGGTGACATTGGGGTAATCTATGCATAGAGGCTGATGCATGTTTTCGTCCTATGTTCTCCGATAGAAACTTTGGAGTGATTCTTTATTGCACGTTGAGGGATTGTTATATGATCCAATTATGTTTTCATTGTTGAGAGACTTTGCACTAGTGAAAGTATGAACCCTAGGCCTTGTTTTCAAGCATTGCAATACCCTTTTTTCTCAATTTTCTTACTAGTTACCTTGCTGTTTTTATATTTTCAGATTACAAAAACCTATATCTATTATCCATATTACACTTGTATCATCATCTCTTTGCCGAACTAGTGCACCTATACAATTTACCATTGTATTGGGTGTGTTGGGGACACAAGAGACTCTTTGTTATTTGGTTGCAGGGTTGTTTGAGAAAGACCGTCTTCATCCTACGCCTCCCATGGATTGATAAACCTTAGGTCATCCACTTGTGGGAAATTTGCTACTGTCCTACAAAACTCTGTACTTGAAGGCCCAACAACGTCTACAAAAATAAAGTTGCGTAATAGACATCAGCGAGCAAAATTGGCGCCACACTTCACCACACTTGAGGCAAGCATGCAACACTTTTCTGAGTCAATGACATGTGGGGTTTAGTTTGGATGGAAGGAATCTTGCCACAAGTGTGGCTGCAAACCAAACAGGGGGCTAACTCTATCAAACTTGCCTAACTTGTGGCATGGCAAACTGTGGCAAACTTAGTATAGCAACCAAACACGCCCTAGGTCGGATGATATCCTTGTCCTTTGCATTCTTTGATGGACTAGTCCATTTCATGCTGTAGGGGCGTCCAACACGTAGTGAGCCCCTGTACATGTAGAGAAAACGACCATTGAGTCGCATCGTAACTACAAGTTGATCGGATGCTCATTGCACCATCTAATGGTTCCACTAACGTCTACTCGTCCATGTGTGCGCTGCAACAACTATATGTCTCAGCAAACAAAATAAAAAGACTAGTTTTTTTTTGTGGGTCTAGTTTTTCTGTTGATGACATAATATGGAATCTAATAAGGTGGCTAATTGCATCTAAAAACATGGTGGGTAACTCTAAAACATACATATAAGAACATGTTCTTTTGGCAGAAGTCCTTGAATTAATCAGGCACGTAATATTTTGCCTTCTAGCTAGCAATAGAAATGTACGGCCTGCATGCATGCCATGATCGATACTCCAATATATCTCCTCTCGGTATCCAGATGAAAACCGGGCGCACGCATGTGAATCTATCGTATCGATCAATGTATCGACCAACCGATGCATGTGTGGTGGTGATCATGGCATAGGCAGTGCGAAAGCATTGACCCACGGCTAGCTAGCTGACACTGGACAAGCATCCAGTCCAATCTGATTAGCCCCATGCAATGATGCCACTCAGAGACCCAACCCAACCCAACTTGTGACGCACTCAGAGACCCAACCCAACCCAACTTGTGACGCCCCCATTCATAATCGTGCACTAATCATATACGCATCATGCACGATTACGAACGGTGACTCCACGTTAATATCACAACACAACTCTACGGCACAAATTTAAACATAAATCTTTATATTACAAACCAGGGTCATGAAGGACCCAGCATTCATCAGTCATCAAACAACATAAGTCTGGGTATAGACAAGTTAAACAAGTTTTGCCTTAAGAAGGCTGAGCATAACAGTGACACTAGACCGAAAAGGTGCAGGCCTCCTGCCTGGGACCTCCGAACTACTCGTCGACGATCATCTGAACGCAGCAATCGGGTTGTAGAAAAAGATAGCAAAGTAATAGTGAGTACTCATCCAAAGTACTTGCAAGACTTACATCAGATCTATACTACATATGCATCGGTATCAAAGTAATGGGGCTATATCTTCGGACTATACTGCAGAAATGTCAGAATAAGGGGGAAGAAGCTCAACGTAACGAGGACTACCAGCATCTTGCAGCAATAGAAGAGAGTAGCATAAAAGATACCAACTTGTATACATAAAGTAGCACCATACCCAGAGATCCTCCCTTGACGACCTGTGAGAAAGTGATCACCGGGTATCCCTATCTATTGTCTTGGTCTATTTTAACAAGTATCCGGTTTAAGCTGTGAACCTCGGGATACATTTCCAAGTCGTCATGTTACCATGGACACGGCTATTCGAATAGTTTTACCTTCTCTGCAGGGGTGCACCAAATAGCCCGATACGCTCGATTGCCCTATGGTCAGACATACTTTTTCGCTGGTCTGCCCGGCCTCAGGCAATCGACACGTCGAAGTCCTACCTCAGCTCTCGAGAGAGGTCACCCGCATGTCTACATCCTAAGAGCGAAGGGGGTCTTCAGGGACCAAGCCCACCTCTGACTACGCAGCAGGCAGTATCCACTCACCCCAACAATCAGCCCACATCTCTGAACTGTGACATCTGGATAGCTTTCGGGAGGAATTGATGACGCGGAGGGCCCCATAAACCATTATCCCGCGTGGCGGTTAGTGAGTATATCCAGTGGCAGTCTCGGATCAAATACCCTGAACTCGTTAGTGTGCTATTGTTAAATAACCGCGGACACGACCAGGGCCCAGGCCCACCTCTCTCCTAGATGGTCTCCGCCTGCCCTGTCGTTCCGCCACAGTAGTCTCTCGCGGGTACTCTCTGAGCCGACCCATCTTTAACAGAACATGTATAGTGTATTAGTATAAAGTATATCCGTGATCATCGCCTAGAGGGATCACGGCCCGGTAGTATAGCATGGCAAACGGACAAGGGTGTAGGGCCACTGATGGGAATCTAGCATATCTAAACTAAGCATGATAGGATAACAGGTAGGGTATCAATAACAGGTAACAAAAACAAGATATGCATCAGAATAGGAGCTACCGATAAAACAAAAACTGCATCGATAACTGCATCAATAACTAATGCAAGAATGTAGAGAGAAGGAATGATCAAGGGGGTTGCTTGCCTGGAAGCTCTGCTGTGGAGGAAGGATCGTTAGGGACGTAATCATGCTCAGGGTCAGCGGCAGTCTCGGGGACTACCGATAAAGCAGAGGAGGGAGAAACAGATAAATAACGGGCATAAAAATGCAACATAGATGCGTGTCATGCTTAAATGTGTTGATGACGTACTCTAATGCTTTACTAAGTATTTTAATTGAAGAGAAAAAAATATTTGGCAATATTTTTCCAGCTTCAGGTATTATCCGGTATATTGATCCGGTAGCAAAAGTTCAATGTTCACCATGATAGAAAGGCTGGTCATGTATGCAGATGACATATTCGGATTCGTTATATTTTTCTGATCATTTTTTATATATAAATTATTTTCATCCGAGTTACTTTTTTTATGAATTTTCAAAGTTTAAATGATTTTCTAGAATTTCAGAATATATATTAATTCGAAAATTATAATTGGAAATTGCTGTAGTACCCAAAACTATACCCAGCAGAGACACTGTGAGGCTGACAGTGGGCCCAGTTGACTGCTGAGTTAGAAGTCAACTGTGGACCAGTTGACTGGACAACTGACCAGTGGGTCCCAACAGTCAATGACTGTTAGTTTAATAGTGGATTAAATTAACTTAATTAGGTTAATTAGGAGGTGGGGCCAGGCTGTCAGTGACTCATGTTATTTAACAGAGTTTAATTAATATTTATCCTAATTGCTACAGTGGTTGGCCCACACGTCAGTGGCTGTTAGCGTTGTGGTTAGACGCTAATGACCTGACAAGCGGGGCCCACCGATGTTTAAACATCGGCGCGCGCGCGCCGGTGACCAAACCGACGGCAGCGACACGCCGAAACCCAGCGGAAAATGGCCACGGTCGACCATTTGGGGCGCGGTTGAGCTCTACGGGACCCTGGCGCTCGCGTGCATCCAGTGGTGGTGGTGGTTGGTGTCGAGGTGGCCGGGAGTGGCGTCAGCGATGAGCTGTGGCGGCAGCCGGAGCTCGAGTTCTTTGGTTTTTGCGTTTTAGCACGGGATCAAGCGAAGCAAGTGCACGGGCGGCCTCAGGGAAAGTGCACGAGCAAGGTGGCATGTTTTGCTGGTCATGGAATGGACCACAACGAGGGGGCGAGCTTAGCGGCGGCGATCAGAGCTCGGCAGCAGCAGCAGCTCAATAGAAGCACGGGATCGAGCTAGGGGAGGAGGAGAAACGATGAGGGGCTCAACGAGAGGCACAAGAAAGGCCCGGTGATGGCTTCGTAGCGGCAGCGGCGGTGAATCGACGCATTGGAGCTTGGTGATGCAGGCGGAGAAGACGACCGATCCGGCAAATGTGGCACTCCCCGACTCCAGCGGCTTGGTGCAGACGATGAAGTCGAGGGCGGCGCGTCTCCCAGACATGGAGCTAGCCGTGGGGAACCTCGGTAGGCGCGACGGCGACGGAGACCATGGCGACGGCAGCGTCGGGTTCTTGCGGGAGAGAGAGAGAGAGGCGGCGCGAGGGAGAAGGGGGAAAGTGGCTAGGGTTGCCGAGGGGGTCCATGGCGATGCTTTTATCCACTTCAGGGCGCCGGCAGCGACGGGGATGGCCGACGCGTGCGCATCGTCGGATCGGGCGCATGCACGGGCGACACCCAGGCGAGGAGGAAGACGACGGTTGCTGTTGGCTGGGCCGTGCACTGCGCACTCAAGGCCCAGTCCAGCAGTGCGTCTTTTTCTTCTTTTCTTTTTCCCCTTTTCTGTTTTCTGTTTTATTCTTTGTTTTGCATTTATTTTTTCCATCAAATGAATTTTGTTGAATGTGAAACTTACCACAAAGTTTGAGGACAGTTTGAAAAGTTTGAAAACATGTCTATATTTAAATACTTAATTACTATGATGTTGGTCCTGTTTATAAGCTGCTATGGTCATTTTGGTAAATTAGGTGATGTTGCTTTCCTTAACAGAATTACTTGGGGATTATTTGCAATATTTCCAACATTTTTGCTTCAGTGTTTGAAGACATAAAAGTTTGACTTGCAATTTGAATTGGATTTTGAATAAGTGGCAATTTAGCAATGCAAAATATGATGACTAGGCATTATTCAGGGGTCGCTGTAGCTTAATTACAGGGGTGTTACAAACCCGATCTCTGCCTCACGCACCACCGCAGCATCATGACTTTTCCAATCACCCGGCGAATCCTTCCTGGCAATCATCCCTCCTCATTCTCAGGGAATCTCCCTAGTTTCTAAGCTAGCAGCTTAGCAGTTAAAACGGCTCACACCGCCAGTGGCCATGTCCTACTGTTGATATGCCTAGCTACCATGATCAATCTGACCCTAACTGATTGTTCCTATATTCAACAAATGTTTTGTATGTTTATTGTTTGTGTGTGATAATTAGTGTGATTTTAATTACGTGCTTTGATCTGGCTGGCTGTGGGAGGTGGGAATCTCTGCTGTTCAGTAAAGGGGCCCTGCCCTAGGATGATGATGATGAAAGGTAGATTTGAGATGATGAGCAGCGGAGAGGCAAAGGCAGAGATGTATATGGGGCTAGCTAGCAAGCGGCCATGATGGCTCCATCGTGCGAGCACTGTGGAAAAGGTGCTCGCTCGTGTGGGATGGGAGATGAGATGATCGAGTGCTCGCTAGCTTGATCGATCAAAGCATGCATGCGTAGCTAGGGTGCACATGCACATGTCTGGTCGGTCGTCTGGATATACGAGCTTCAAAGCATGCACATGTCTGGTCGGTCGTCTGGATATACCATCCTCTCTTCTTGCATATTGCGTTTTCTGCATGCCCTCTCGATCGCATTCTATCTCTCTGCTCCATTATTGAGTACTCATGCATGTGACCTAGCTATCTTACGATTATACATTAATTCCAACATCTCATATAAACCACCAAGGCCTTAATATTTTCATCTCCTTCTCTTTTCAACACTACCTCCAGATTTGGATTTCTTCCCCTTTTTTCTCAAACTAACTAGACACGCAAACTCTTCTTTCCCAGATAATCGCTGCTGTCCAAACAGGGCCATACAATGTCGTAAAATGTAGTAGTATTTTGCAACTTCTTAAATTTATATATGTACATATATACACTTAGGATGCTGCTGGCCGTGCATTAATTCATGGTACAAAAAGAGGCCAAATCACGTGTGTCCAAAAGACCAAGAATAATATTTGGCTTTATAGGAGGGGTCCGAGCCTTTTACATCAGGTCATCAGAAACTTTGCCATCGATTGCCAAGCTGAGGAGCAGGTGAGCTTTTTGGACACGGAAGGGAAAAAATAGTCTTGTCTGGGATCGCCAGGAACCACCAGAGCTTTGGGACGTTCAAAGGTTGCTATGGTCGACCATAAGATCCTACAACATCAGTATATCACCACAAGTCTACAACACAAGCAAACGCTCAGGCATAGCAAAGCTAGAGAGATAAAGAGATCGACATGATGTTCCCATCACCCAGGGGGGCGGCTATGGCGCTGGCTCACGGGCAAGCATCCTCCACGGGCGCAACAACAGGCGGCGGCACCCCGACCTTCAGCTTCCAGCCCTCCGATCCTCCTGTGAACGGCGGCCACTCCCACCACCATGGCCTCCAAGGTTACAGCCCCCTCGTACTAAACCACCCAACCACCACCACTTCCTCCTCCTCCACTATCCCATCCGCTTCCACCCTTCACCACCACCATGCACCTACCGGAGTCATCCATCCTCCGAGGTCATCACCTCCACATCCATTGTAGTAATCGATCTCCCTCCCTCTAGCTTTTCTCTCTCTCTCTCTCTCTACAATCTACATGCTTGATATGCTAATATTCTTATTTGCTCAATTAGGTCTTGCGAGGAAGGTGATCGAGAAAGGCAGCGGGGAAAGGGCGCGGTTACGGGCATGGGGGTTAGCTGCGCTGTGGCGGGGGGAAGTGGTAGCGGTGGACGGTTACATGGGTCGGAGGCGGCGGTTGCAGGGATGGGGGTCGGCACGGTGAGGATGAAGAAGGCGGCGGGGGGAGGAGGGGCGAAGGCATGGCGGAAGGTGCGGGAGCCGAGGTTCTGCTTCAAGACCATGAGCGACGTCGACGTGCTTGATGACGGCTACAAGTGGCGCAAGTACGGCCAGAAAGTCGTCAAGAACACGCAGCACCCACGGTACATACTGTACATCTAGCTCCTCCAACCCTCACACGTGATGCATAGATACGCCACATATGTGCATGTGTATGTACGATTTTATGAAGGAACTACCTTGTCAAACTGAAATCTCGGGATATTTTGTTTTTGATGTCCAATTTGGTGTTAGACTCATCACAAGTCACAACTTGATTAATTAGGGTTATCAGTTAACAAGAAAGTGCATGCTTAGAGTTGATTCCTGCTATAAGTAGTACGGGTTTTGTTTCCATTTAACAAAACATGGATTACTGTTTTTTTGGTTATTTCCACTTGTAAGAACTCTAGAATCTAGATACCAAAGTAATTTATCCCACAAGTAATATGGCAAGCAAAAATAGATTTAGTGCATGTCCATTATATATATGAACTAATGTTTTTTGGAAGTACTGTTCTTGGCTCTTTTTAAACTTTAAAACACTATAATTTCCAAACAAGTCTTCACAAAGTACATTTTAAAACAGTTTTGTTGGAATATTTCATGTATTACCATTTCAGACAAAGGGCACTACCACAGTATGAAATGCTAAAAATATATAGGGAAAATACTACGACCTCCGCTTTCCTTTCTCTTGCTACTACGGAGTGAGAAGCAGCTTGTTAGGGTTAGCCTAATGCGTATGAAGTTATGAACTAGCCTTTCTTCATGGATCATTCTGTTCTTATTAATTATAGGCATTATTGTGCTGTTGCATGCTAATCTCCCCCCTTGTTAGTAAGTATGCATGCAGGCTTTATCAGAAGGGTACAATATGGGCATGCTGAAGTAATAACTGATTAAGTGACACTATTTAACTTGATTATTGGCAACATATTGCGATCATTTTAGTGAAGCTAGTTAGTTTTGAATAATCTATCGTCATTAGTAAGGCCCCGTTCGGAACACATGAATTCAAAACGTAGGAAGAGGGAAAACACAGGAATTGAGATGTCATGTATAATTGATTCCTAAAGCGAACTACAAAACTGTAATTTAGATGGCACGCAGAAAAAACATAGGAATTGTACACACAAAGAAAAGAAAACATGAGGTAGATCCATGTTTGGTTTCCTCCAAATTTCCATTGACTACCCATCCCCCATAGGAATTTCAAAGGAATATAGGATAGCAATTCCTTTATTCCAAACGACACCAAAGAAAAAATCCCTATAGGAATCCTCTCCTCATTCCTATGTTTTTTCCTTTGTTCCAAACGGGGCCTCAAACTTGCTTTGAGATGCATACAGAATGTTTTCGATACATAATGTTTTGGGAGCTGAAAGACTGATCGAGTTACTGAAGTTCCTATTTGATTTCTTCGAGATAATTTTTGGTTTTCATGAAGCTACGAACTCCATAATGTCTTGGCAAGCATATCATAAGGTTTTAGAAGGAACAATATATGTACTACATTAGTTTTACTTTTTATAGTGAACCCGTTGATGACAAAATAAAATAAAGGCGGTGAAATACAATTTTATGTAATGTGTATTTAATAAATTTGATGCTCTTGCTACAATTAAGGTTTATGTTATCTTACCGTATTAACTGAAATTCATTCCATGAATCCTTCATTACATTTACGATCCAATTGAGTTGGTATAAATTATTAAATTGGCCTAGAGCAGAATTATGTGACACTCACCATAATTAAATTAATTATCTTGGTACAGTTTGAATTGTAGGTAATTTAGTGAATATTATGGAAAATTTAATATGAAGAGCAATGCATGAAAAGCTAAGAGAAATCGCACATGAAGAAACTAAAAACTCACTTTACATGTAGCTCGTGTTCCTCTGCTAGCAGGGAACCACAGAGCCAATTCTCACAAACTTTTGTACACTCATATAGTAGTTAACTTTTCCTGAAGTTCCGGTCATTGAATGACAAAAGCTAGGGAAAAAGTGTTTGCAAAGCTAGCTGGTCCTAAGATGGCTTTGTTATGTCTGGTCCCCTTGCTGGCTACACCTCCTAAATTGAACCCCTAATGCATACCAACGCAACTTAATTAGCACACGTATATATCTATCTTGCTATAGCTTGCTCATACACAAAGGCACAAAACATGCTCCTATTCCATTGTTAATTCTCTAGGCCATGCTTGCAATCATAAGCTAGTAGCTCTTTATCTGCATGACATCTGGCTAGAGGTCGGATGATAACCTTGTCCTTTGCTTTCTTTGATGGACTAGTCCATTTCATGCTGTGGGGGCGTCCAACACGTAGTGAGCCCCTGTACGTGTAGAGAAAACGACCATTGAGTCGCATCGTAACTACAAGTAGGTCGGATGCTCATTGCACCATCTAATAGTTCCACTAACGTCTACTCGTCCGTGTGTGCGCTGCAACAACTATATGTCTCAGCAAACAAAATAAAAAGATTAGTTTTTTTTTTCCTGTTGATGACATAACATGCAATCTAATAAGGTGGCTCATTGCATCTAAAAAACAAGGTGGGTAATTCTAAAACATACATATACGAACACGTTCTTTTGGCAGAAGTCCTTGAGTTAATCAGGCACGTAATTTTTTCCCTTCTAGCTAGCAATAGAAATGCATGGCCTGCATGCATGCCATGATCGATACTCTCCAATATATCTATTATCTCCTCTCGGTATCCAGATGAAAACCGGGGGCGCGTGTGTGAATCTACCAGAATCTTGTTAGCCCCGTGCAATCTGGTTAGCCCCGTGCAATGATGCCACTCAGAGGCCCAACCCAACCCGATCTCTGCCTCACACACCACCGCAGCATCATGACTTTTCCAATCACCCGGCGAATCCTTCCTGGCAATCATCCCTCCTCATTCTCAGGGAATCTCCCTAGTTTCTAAGCTAGCAGCTTAGCAGTTAAAACGGCTCACCCCGCGAGTGGCCATGTCCTACCGTTGATTATCTAAGCGGTTGATATGCCTAGCTAGCTACTACGATCAATCTGACCCTAACTGATTGTTCCTATAATCAACAAATGTTTATTGTTTGTGTGTGTTAATTAGTGTGATTTTAATTACGTGCTTTGATCTGGCTGGCTGTGGGAGGGGGGGAATCTCTACTGTTCGGTAAAGGCGCCCGGCCCTGGGATGATGATGATGAAAGGTAGATTTGAGCTTTGCAAAGGGCCCAAGAATTTTTGTACTCTGCAATTATTACCACATCTTTCTCAATCTATGCCCCTTGCCCTCGGGGTGAGACGAGGAATGATGCTAGTACCAGCGGGGTAGCTAGCCTGGAATTTTATCATCGCCATATATTATTTCTTTCCATGTGTTGTCAGGCCATGATTGAGAATTTCTTCCAGCATCGGTACTTCACCTACTACGTGTCTACAGCTCTCTGAATATTCACTGGCAAAAAAAGAATATACTGGTACCCGCAAAAAAAAATATTCACTGGCAAAAATACGGTACAACATGTAGAATATACAGACTACCATGAGTCCATGACCACTTGTACTACAACTACTGATGCTAGCAGTGAACAAACATGACAAGCCTGGATTTAAAGAAATGGCGTTCAGCTTCTTTTTTTTTTTTTGAGATAAGAAATGGCGTTGAGCTAGAAAAATAAGCTGATGGAGATGTTGTGTGCTGTGGACGCAGGAGCTACTACCGGTGCACGCAGGACAAGTGCCGGGTGAAGAAGCGCGTGGAGCGGCTGGCCGACGACCCGCGCATGGTGATCACCACCTACGAGGGCCGACACGTCCACTCCCCCTCCCTTGACGACCACGACGCCGCACGCGCCAAGGCCGAGATGAGCTTCATCTGGTAGCCGGCATGCATGCCGCGTGCGACTAGGCCACCCACCCACGAACGCTCGATCCATGTGTGCGTTACTGCTACTGTACTGTTGTTGTATAGTTAGGCTAGTGAGATATATAGGAGGTGTTTGGATTAGAGAGTGGTAATGTAAATGGTAAGGGAATTAGATCACGCTGGTAATGGCAACGTAATGGATAAATGTCTGTTCTGTTTGGTTGATTCCTGTAAAGGAATCAGAGTTACGGTGTCTGCTTCGGGGTTGTCGCGGCCGGTGGCTGGAAAGGAAGGAGAGCAGATAAGTGACGGAAGGGAGAGTAGAAAAGGGAGGAGGACGGAGGACTGATGACAGAAGAAGGATGAAAAATGCTCATTGTTTTCTCTTTTTTCTCGTCAGTACAAGTTGTTCCATGACTTGAAACCTAAGTCGCTGATTGCTTCCTTCAAGAATACAGAGCAAGAGCAACCTAAACTTAATTTTGGCTGCACTGATCGAATAAAGAATAGACAGCCAGACCAGCGAGCCAGGTTATCATCTTCCTCTTCTTCGCCGACCGATACGCTGTGAATTTTAGCATCTTAGCTTAGACCTCGCCATCATTTCGTCCTGGATATATTATCTCTGAACTTCTGTGATGTACAGTTACAAATCAGCCTAGAGTCTGAACTACTCCGGTTCTTCATTGACAGCCAGGTACGTGGCTGCAAGTCAGGGTGGACACGGTCCGGGCTGCTCCGGTTCCTGATCGAGCCGTCGGCGGACCGGACCGGACCGGATCGAAGGGCTGGGCGGTCTGGATTTTGAAGACCGGACCGGCGCCGTTCTGGCCCGAGCTGGACCGAGAGGACCGGCCAACCATCACCAGGGGCGACGTGCACGAGCGCTGACGGTGAGGTGGACGACCTGTGCGTGTGTTGCAACGAGGTGGACAACGTGCGCCAGCGCCGGCGACGAGGTGGACGACGTCGCAAGCGCCGGCTGTGAGGTCTGAGGTGGACGACGAGATCGAGCTGACCTGAGTGGAGATGTCCAGTGTTACATTAACACAGCACAAAAATATACATGGATTAGTACGAACTGAGATATCAGTATGAATTAATATAGTACGAACTGAGGAATCCATTACTACTTGCCAACATTTTTGTAGTGCATCTGTACAAAAAATAAATGATTAGATTATCCTGCAGATTTCTCAATGCGAGTTTTGTATGCACTAGGAAGAGAAACCAAACAGGCCAAAAGGCACTCGGGGAAACTATAGAAAACCGGATTAGAAGAATCAAGGTTTGCACGATTTGCTTGCTAGAGAAATTTGATGCCACCGATCGAGGTGATGATTTACATAAGATCATGAAAGAAACAGTAGCGAACCTGCAGCTGGCGGCGACCGCAAGCGCCATCACACAGCAGGAGGAGGAGTTTCGCACAACTCCCACTTTATAGAGAGGAAATTAAAACGCAATTAATCCTACAATTCGGCTATTTCTAGCTTTGGCCTCCATTAACTTTCCACTACGTTTTTTCCCTAAAAAAAAAACCTTTCCACTACATTTTACATGTGTGTTTCAATTGGAGATTTTACCTGTAGACGAGCCCTCCTTCTGGCAGATGAATTGATGTTTCGGTGGAAGCATTCAAGCCATCTTAAAATGCACCTGTCTGCAATTAGGCATTACTGCTACTCCAATGCAACACGCAGGTCAGCATTGTCCCTTGCCACAAGCCACGATGACCAATTTGCACTAGACTCTGAGCAACTCAATTGTCCCATCTACTAAGAGCATCTCTAGCAGATCCACAAAAGCCATATTTGGGGGTGAAATATTTTCTTTACGAAATTAAACCCCAACTAGCAGATCCCCTAAAAAGTTTAATTCTCTAAATATAGCTTTTCCCCCCCTAAAATCTCCCTGTCTAGCCTGTATTTAGTCTGGGATGGGCACTTCTCAGTAAAACTAGGGAGATGGACTGTGTCGCCCGGGGGGGGGGGGGGGGGGGGGGGGGGGGGGGGGGGGGGGGGGGGGGGGGGGGGGGGGGGGGGGGGGGGGGGCCTCCCTCCCCCACAGTCTCCGGCGAGATTCCGGCGACCTATTTTTTTTCGTCTTCCCCGTCGTCTCTGGCCATAGCAGCGCTTCTTCCCGGCGTCCCCCGGCCCGACGGCGCTCCTCGCCATCGTCCCCGGCCGCGAGCAAAGCTGCACCAAGAGCGGACGAGCACACAGAACCATGGCTGGCGGCCGGCCATCGCCGATTCCGATGATTCATTGCGTTTTGGACCATGCCTCCGTTCCACTAGGAGAAGGAAGAGGAGAAGAACCTATTCAGATGAAGAAATGCCCAAACCGTGGCCCATGGAGGACGAATTTTGCCTACGTTCCCAACTCCTTCGTCGCACATTTACGTTGCGCTCGGTGATCCTCTATCAAATTACTTTTGCGGATCATCTATCCTAGGCCCTAGCTAGCTCATGGACATCATCTAGTGCCGAGCAATCGACGTTGGCCGCATGGAAGGAAGAAGGAAGAAGAAGGTAAAGAGAGGCTTCCATGTGAGGTCGAGTTGGTTTGGGGGATTAAGTTTAGGGGATCTGCTAGATGAAGAAAAAATTAATCCTCTAAAAAATAGCTTTTTTCGATAGGGGATACGTTTTGGAATTATAGAATAGGGGATATGGTAGAAATCCTCTAACCTTGTTCACTTTAACCGTCTACCCATAGGCAGCATCTGATGAAAATCTTTTGCCGTCGAGCCACCAGGTGGGTCAGATAATTGAAACAGGAGGTCTGTCCAGCCGTGTGTATGAAATTAAAGCCCCCTTAAATTTACCTTCTTTTCATCAACACACGCACCAAAGTGCTCGTTATTTCCATTTTACAAGAAAAACACTAAGAGCAAGTATAATGAGGGCCTTATAGCCCGTTTACATGTCATTTTTGTCTATGTGGAGGAGAGAGACATGGGCAAATGAGGGGAGTGGGTTCTCATGCAAAAGCCTAGCTCTACACATGCTCCTAGGCAAATGTAATAAATATGAAGAAAGAGAAAGTGAGAAAATTGAAAAAAGTACTAGTCTAATAGCCTACCTTACTATTTGATTGACTATAGATTATGGCTCTAGATGACATGGCAACTGCATATAGCCATCAACTGGCTATACTATTAGCCATGCTCTAAGATGACGGCGGCAGTCTTACAACCAAACCAGGGAAAAGCTAAATGAAAACCTAGCAAAGCAACAAAGGACACTGAAAACAAGAACTATATACCTAATTAAGCTATCTTATCGAGACTTAACTTTGTCAAAAAAGGAAAATTGTGTAATAGCTTTTTATTATCACCATGCATTTGGAGGAAGTTGCAACGGAAAATAATGCTACCTCCGTTTCAAAACACTTGTCCTTTTAGAATCTCTTTTGGTCAATTTTTTTAGTTTTATGTTTCATTATAAATTCAGAAAAATTATACTAAGTATACAAAAAATATGCAAGCAAAGTATGAACACCGACAACTTCGAATTGATCATCGTGAAATATATTTGTAAAATGTACCATTATTTTTCTTTGAAGAACCATATTTTCAAACGAATCAATGGTCAACTTATCACGTTAGAGACCATGTAAATATCCTAAAAATAAGTATTTCGAATGGAAGAAGTACACGCCGAATTATTTTTGAATGGCAAACTTACCAAAATATATGTACAACTCAGTTAGTTATACAAACTGAAAGTTCAGACCATGTTGACGAGGGCTGTCTGTCCTCCAAGGATAAAAATGATACACTGTGTGTGCCTCACAACTTGTGCAAACATCACATTGTCATAATAGCATAACTTCACATGGCATGTGGGGGGGGGGGGGGGGGGGGGGGGGGGGGGGGGGGGGGGGGGGGGGGGGGGGGGGGGGGGGGGGGGGGGGGGGGGGGGGGGGGGGGGGGGGGGGGGGGGGGGGGGGGGGGGGGGGGGGGGGGGGGGGGGCTGAACTGAACTGAACACAGAGCACGCATGCAGTTTCAGTATCTCAAACCTTGCTTCAGTCCTCACAGAGCAAAGATCAGCCATCGCATTACACAAGAATACACAAGTTTCTTCATGTTGTTAAATGCAGCCAATTAGCACAGCAGATGCTAGATTGGTTGCTCATGAGTATCAAGTTTATTATCATCTCACAAATCACAGTAGATTGCAATAGCAAATCAAAGAAGAACCACCCTGCTCTCTGCAATACAAATTGCTAGGTTGCACAAGAACCGCCGAGCCCTTCTGTCCAAGCATCGACCACAAGAGATTATTATTGTCGTGTGCTTAACAACTAACAAGGCATCAATAATATTTTAGTAACAAGGCATCGACCACAAGAGATGCAACCACTGTAGTAATACCCCAGAACCACCCTACTCTTGGCTACAGAAATAAATTGCAAACGAACTGAGCCTGCCCATACGGCTCGATTAGGAGCATCTGACTTCCTAGCTAGACTGAATGAAGTGAAGAAAAGCGCAGCGTGTACAGTTGCAGTTTCAGAACCTGAAACTACATTTGTTGCTTACCTTCAACACAATAATCCAGGAACATTTCCTGCTATAGCTTTTTCTCGTTTCTTCTCCTCCCTTCTGTTCTGTTCGAGAGAGGCGACCGAGGAGGCGACTCGGGCCCGGCCCGATCCCGGACCTTCGCCGCCGGCGCTGCCGGTCGGAGGGGAGATGGGGAAGGCGCGCGGTGCTCCGCTGTAGATAGTTGGCTCAGTTTTAGTCTTTCCTTAATGGAGTTTTGGCTTTATGCCGGAGTCTGGCGCTATGCCGATGGGGATTTGGCCGCCGACGTGTCCGAGCCACGTTTGGTGGTTCCCGGTGAAGCTCCAGCCGGCGGTGGTGGGTGGCTTGCTGCTGCTGGATGGATTCGAGCCGGAATCCTCGGTCTTCCCTGGTAGGCAGGGAGCCCCTTTGCTTGCCCATGCCGATGGCAGCCTCCGTGGTGGAGGTCAGATCGATGGGGGCGGGCACGAAGACGGTTCTTGCGACCGGTTCCTGAGCAAATCATCGATGGCGCCGAGCTATGGCGCTCCCGGCGGTTGGTCGGTTTGCAGCGCCGCCGTGCCATCGAACCCTCTGGCCGAAGGGTGGCTAATTCTCTTCCTCCCAGCCTTGAAGCTATATGGGAGGCAGTGCTGCTCCTGCTCGGTGTCCACGGCTTGCTGCGGTGGAGAGCTCGACGGACCAAGTGGCTTTGTCCCCGGCGCCGGCGAGTTTCCAGCTGATCGGGAGTGGTTTGGACCTGATTACATTCCTCTTCAAGCTTTAGGGGTCCTTTCTGCATATTTCAGGGACTGTCTTGTAATTTCCACTTTGTTGAGTGTCCTGGTGCTGGTGTTTGTTCCTTGTTGCAATATCTAATAAAGTTTAGGGTCCTAAAGGACCCTGTCTTTGTTAAAAAAAAAAACACAATAATCCAGAGAACAAGTTGGGACACGGTGACGCATAATGCTATGCGGCGAATTTCATCATATCCAGAGATCATCGTGTCATCTGATCTTTGGTAACCCCCTCTGAATTTCTAGGATACTATGCGCTCACGAAAACAAACCGAGAGATGTAACAAACCGAGAGATGTGGGGGCCTGAATTAAAGAAACCATGTTAATACCAGTATGCTATTGATTGATGTATTCAAAAAATCATAGTTTTTCAGAGAACCAAATAAAAGAACCTACCTAACTCACCCGCAAAAAAAGGAAATGTTGATTTAGAGAACTGCAACCTGAGCTGCTTTGAGAGAGTAGAGCAGACTATCCTAAACTCCACTAGTTGCACTGCAACCTAAGCTACTTTCAGAGAGCAGAGTAAGAGTATCCTAAACTCCGCTAGTTGCACTGCAGAAAGAATAGTCTGCCACAATGACGGATCAACCACCGCACTGATTACATAAAGAAGTGCAAGTTAGGCTGTCTTTTGCATAGCAGTTGGAAAGAGATAGGTAATGCAGAAAATTAATATATAGTGGATCGAGCTTTTCTCGCATGATTTGCACCAGCCCAGAGTTGATTTAAAGGAGCAGCAATAATCATCTAGTGGAGTAGTACAATAATTGATGGCCTCAGACTCCGATCGCCTTCGTGCGCTCAAGGCCTTCGACGACACCAAGGCTGGCGTCAAGGGCCTCGTCGACGCGGGCGTCACCACCATCCCCTCCATCTTCCACCACCCTCTCCCCATCCTCCATTTGCATGCAGATCACGAGCACCGCTTCACCATCCCTGTCATCGACCTCATGGCTGCCATGGGTGGTACTACCCATTGTTTTAAATAGCCCGCTATAGCGTTTATGAAAGGTCTTGCGCTAAGAGACTTTGGTCCAAACAAATGAACAAACATTTTAAATAGCACGCTATAGCGTTTAGAAGAGGTCCGCCGCTAAGAGGCTTAGCGCGCTATTTAAAACTATGGTACTACCACACCATCCGAGCGAGCTGAGCTGGTCGCCGCGGTGAAGGGGGCCGCAGAGACGGTGGGCTTCTTCCAGGTGGTGAACCACGGCGTGCCCAAGGCGGCCATGTCGAAGATGCTCGCGGCAGTGCGGGGCTTCCACGAGGAGTCGGCGGGGACCAAGGCGCCCTACTATAGCCGGGACTCTGGCCGGCGCGTGAGGTACTGGATAACTTCGACCTGTTCCAGTCACGGGCGGCCAACTGGCGCAACACCTTGTTCATGGAGATGGCGCCGGAGCTGCCGCCGCCCGAGGAGATCCCACCCGCGTGTAGAAGCATTGCGCCCAAGTATACGAGGCTGATGCAGCAGCTGGGCCGCACTCTGCTTGAGCTACTGTCGGAGGCGATGGGCCTCCGCCGTGGCCACCTGGAGGAGGACGCCACATGCCTGGAGAAGCTCGCCGGCCACTACTACCCGCCCTGCCCGGAGCCGCACCTGACGCTGGGCACCACACGCCACTCTGACCCTTGCTTCCTCGCCGTGCTTCTCCAGGACACCGTCGGTGGCCTCCAGGTGCTCCTCGAGGAAGACTGCGATGGCAACAACAACAACAAGAAGAAGTCGTCTGCTGTGTGGGTGGACGTACCGGCGGTGGAAAGGTGCGTTGTTGGTGAACATTGGCGACTTCCTGCAGATCGTCTCCAACGACAGGTTCAAGAGCGTGGAGCACCGCGTGATGGCCCAGAGCGTCGGGCCTCGCGTCTCTGTGGCCTGCTTCTTCCGAAGGCAGGACGCGACCACGTCCACGAGAGTGCTAGCTCCAATTATCGCCGACGGCGAGGCGCGGTACAGGAGCACGACGATGGCAGAGCTGGTCCAGCACAACAGGGCCAAGGGCCTCGACGGTAGCTCTGCGCTGCAGCACTTGAGGCTCTGAATGCATCTCATCAAAACTAGGGTCAATAGCTCCTGTGCGACACCTTTGATGTGAATTGGATGGAGTACGACGTAGTTGACGAAAATAGCTCTAGTGCAACATCTTTGCAACCAACTATAGCTCCAATGCGACATGGCCCTGTTTAACCATGAAATGCAAAACACAAGGGGTTAGCGGTTTGAGTTATGACACGCGGGACCCATCAGTTATCCACATCAATGTGGGACCCACCACTTACTCACATGTGTGCGGGTCCCACAACTTATCCACATAAGCAGGCCCGTGCTCATCAGCGTGCCCCGACCCGAGCCAGCCACGAGCCCGAGCCAGCCCACCCCCCATTGCTTGCCTTTCCACTTTCCTTTCCCCCACCTTGTTCTTCCTCTTCTCCGGCAACGAAGCGTGCTGCCGGCGAGTGATGTCTAGCTCGACTTCGGCCTCCCATCAATCGTGGCCGCAGTACGGTCCAGTGTCATTGATAAGATGCCCCGATTGCCCGCGCATGGAGCCTCTGAAGCGTTTGACTTGTGTGAAGGAAGAAAATGGCAACCGTGGGCGCGAGTTCGTGAAATGCTTGAGCAGGTTAGATCCATGTACCACACCAAGCAACTTGTCTAATTTCTCCCGATTTCTTTCTTTTTTTGTCGAATTTGGGCGGTGGATCTGATCTAGGGTTCATGCGCCGCCGACCCCCGTTTTTCAGGTTTTCAAGAAATATGGACATTTCGAGTGGCTCGATGAGTACATTGAGAGGTTGAAATTGCAGGCATCAACCCAAGAGCTCAATTTTGACCCCAATTTTGGGGGGCAGCCTGGTGTGGAACACACCCCCCATTTGGTGCACAGAGCCGATCCGATAATGGACAGTGCTGAAGTGAAGTGTGAATTGAAGAAAATGGGCAAGCAACTAAAGCTGCTGATCGATTTGAAGCAGCAAACAAATATGATGGCTGGAGCATTTTATTGTTGTGTCATTGCTATGGGTTTCTTTTACTTTATGTTCATCAATCGCTAGAAATTGTTAGAGTTTCAGTTAGTGTGTCAAGCTAGTTTCAGGGGTCCCCAGTTTCAGTTATTGTGTCTAGCTAGTAGTTTCAGTTAGTCAGGGATCATTTGTTAGCTGAATTTGAATTTGTGTGAAGCAAAGCCTGAATTATGGTAATGATATTCGGACCCAATGATATTATGATATTCTCAGTTCCAGTTCTAGTTAGTCCATAGATTATTTGCTCTCCCCGATGAATAAAATGCAGCAATTGATGAATAAAATGTAGCAATTCAAAAAATGCAGTAATTCTTCAGTTAACAGAGTGCAGGTGTAGAGTTCATGGTCAAACAAAAAACGTTATTGGGCCGTGGGCTGATGAGTACTGTGAGAAAAAGCAGGCCCAAATAGAAAACAAGCCCACCCGCTTGGTGCACTAAATTTTGTATGGATCATTTTTTGATACACAAATGTAAATCGATAAAATATTATGTGATACATTAAATAAATTGAATCATTTTTTAAGGGGGATAGATAGATCTATTCATGCATGGCTGCATGAACACATGTATGTATTGTAACTTCTTTTTGCTTTACATATTAGTTGCTTGTCCATTATTGTTTTGTGATTGTTTGCATGCATGTCTACGGATTCATGAGACCCAAATTAGTTGCATGCTTACATGAACTAAATTAGTTGCATGTCCATGATTGCGGATTCAGAAAAAAAATTGCACCCTAATAGAAGAGTCCATAAGTTATTGAAGAGAATACTTTCTCAACTCTAGTTGTAGCTATTGGTTGGATTAGAACCAATTTATGAAGCTCTCGGTGCTCAATATACACCTACTAGCTAGGGTGACCCTACTAGCCATGGCCTAGATACATGCATGCCTACATGCAGCACACCAATATATGATTAATTTTTTTGCAAAATATTTGGGTACCCGTACACTTGCATGTCCATAGTGGAATCTTCTTTTTGTTAGTAACACATAGATCAACTAGACCCTCAAAAAACGCATAGATCAACTAGATAGAACATCAAGCACGATATATATCAACTGACCCATAGGAACTAGATTGGAGCAGCGGACATGCCGACGAGGTGCACGGTCATGCCAGGGAGTTCACGCTGATGTACATGGATGCAAAATGTGCCTGTGAGGACCACGTACTCAGTGTCACCTGACACAACAACTCCCAGCACGTCGGCAACACCTCTAGAGTTGCACACGTCTGGGCACGCCGAGAGCGTCGGGCATGTCAACGTCTTCTGGCGCCAGTGCCTCCACGCCGGCCACTCCCAACAAACCAGACGAGGGCTGAGCGAACCCGCCCACTGGCAAGACGTAACATAATGAGGTTGTGACTCTCTGTTACAAAACGGCGGCGCACCTCATCGACCAGATGTTGGCATGCCCGCTGGAGTACAGTGGGCTCTGCCGCTGCAGCAGAGGAAACCGCGTTTGTCGAGAAGGCGTTGGACGAGCCAGCGTGGCGCAGTGCCATGAAGGCCGAGATGGAGTCCATTCACTCCAACGTCAACTTGGATGTTGCCTCACTGTCCGTCGGCCACCACATCTTCGGACTGAAATGGGTGTTCAAGGTCAAGCGCGATCCTGCTGGCAACATAGTGAAGTATTGTTGGACTTCAGCCCACGGATCGGTCACATCAAAACACGATGAACACGCACGCACAAAAACACTGATAGCCAAGAGCATTTCTAGTTTTTTTGTGCGTGCGTGTTCGTCGTGTTTTGATGTGATCGATCCGTGGGCTGAAGTCAAACAAGCACAAAGCTCGGCTGGTCGCGAAGGGCAGAAATTGTTGGTGGAGATATTCAGAAGGTGAAGCAGAAAGTTAATAACAAGTCAGCAATTGAGCTCAGCAAGAATCCAGTCCATCATGAGAGAAGCAAACACATCAACTTCAAGTATCACTATATCCGTGAATGTGTTGAGCAGGGCAAGTTGGAAGTTGAGCACGTCAAAACTGAAGATCAACTTGCAGACATCCTCACCAAGTCACTGGGAAGAACTCAGTTCAGTGAGCTTCGACATAGGCTCAGGATCAGCCAGGTGCAATAGATTAGGGGCTGATTCGTTAGATAATCAGCTGCACTAAGTGTTCTAGTTTTTCAAGGTTCAGTTAGTTCAGTTTGCTGAATAAAATTCAGTCTGTTAGCGTGTGCACGCGCATGCAGAGATGCAGTAGTTTCAGTTAGTCTGTTAGCTAGAAACGCTTGCCTAAGGGCATGTACAATGGTTGATAAGGCGGTCTCATCTTAAGTCTTGCATGTAATTTAGAGATGACAAAAAAATATGTCTACAATGGGTTATATCTTAGTCTTATCTTCAATAACTTGTCATTCCTTAAAACATGATGAGACAAATTGTGCTAAGAGATCATCTCTTGTCTTCTCTTAAATAAGAGAAGTCAAACCTTTTCTTATGAGTTATCTCTCCTCCACCTCATTATTTATCCTACGTGGCACTCCTAAGATAGCACAATCGTACATGCCCTGACCAGTTCATGGGTTGAAATGAACGCAACGGTTCTTGTGGGTGAAGTAGTGGCTCGATCTGGGGGGGGGGGGGGGGGGGGGGGGGGGGGGGGGGGGGGGGGGGGGGGGGGGGGGGGGGGGGGGGGGGGGGGGGGGGGGGGGGGGGGGGGGGGGGGGGGGGGGGGGGGGGGGGGGGGGGGGGGGGGGGGGGGGGGGGGGGGGGGGGGGGGGGGGGGGGGGGGGGGGGGGGGGGGGGGGGGGGGGGGGGGGGGGGGGGGGGGGGGGGGGGGGGGGGGGGGGGGGGGGGGGGGGGGGGGGGGGGGGGGGGGGGGGGGGGGGGGGGGGGGGGGGGGGGGGGGGGGGGGGGGGGGGGGGGGGGGGGGGGGGGGGGGGGGGGGGGGGGGGGGGGGGGGGGGGGGGGGGGGGGGGGGGGGGGGGGGGGGGGGGGGGGGGGGGGGGGGGGGGGGGGGGGGGGGGGGGGGGGGGGGGGGGGGGGGGGGGGGGGGGGGGGGGGGGGGGGGGGGGGGGGGGGGGGGGGGGGGGGGGGGGGGGGGGGGGGGGGGGGGGGGGGGGGGGGGGGGGGGGGGGGGGGGGGGGGGGGGGGGGGGGGGGGGGGGGGGGGGGGGGGGGGGGGGGGGGGGGGGGGGGGGGGGGGGGGGGGGGGGGGGGGGGGGGGGGGGGGGGGGGGGGGGGGGGGGGGGGGGGGGGGGGGGGGGGGGGGGGGGGGGGGGGGGGGGGGGGGGGGGGGGGGGGGGGGGGGGGGGGGGGGGGGGGGGGGGGGGGGGGGGGGGGGGGGGGGGGGGGGGGGGGGGGGGGGGGGGGGGGGGGGGGGGGGGGGGGGGGGGGGGGGGGGGGGGGGGGGGGGGGGGGGGGGGGGGGGGGGGGGGGGGGGGGGGGGGGGGGGGGGGGGGGGGGGGGGGGGGGGGGGGGGGGGGGGGGGGGGGGGGGGGGGGGGGGGGGGGGGGGGGGGGGGGGGGGGGGGGGGGGGGGGGGGGGGGGGGGGGGGGGGGGGGGGGGGGGGGGGGGGGGGGGGGGGGGGGGGGGGGGGGGGGGGGGGGGGGGGGGGGGGGGGGGGGGGGGGGGGGGGGGGGGGGGGGGGGGGGGGGGGGGGGGGGGGGGGGGGGGGGGGGGGGGGGGGGGGGGGGGGGGGGGGGGGGGGGGGGGGGGGGGGGGGGGGGGGGGGGGGGGGGGGGGGGGGGGGGGGGGGGGGGGGGGGGGGGGGGGGGGGGGGGGGGGGGGGGGGGGGGGGGGGGGGGGGGGGGGGGGGGGGGGGGGGGGGGGGGGGGGGGGGGGGGGGGGGGGGGGGGGGGGGGGGGGGGGGGGGGGGGGGGGGGGGGGGGGGAGGGCGATGTAGAAATGCGGGATTGCAGTTGACACAATATAGCTCGTCAGGTGGATGCCTGGGCGTAGGTCTTGGACCATCATAGCCAACGACGGCGGGGATCACCAGGCTTCCAGAGAAGTAGAGATTAAGGGAAGGATCTTATTCCAAGATTAGACAATCAGGCTGGTGGTGCCACGTCTTTGCATTTTTTTTCACTCGTTGAGTAAAGCGGTAGGTGGGGATAGCACCATTTCAGGATTAGGAACAATAAATACTTCAAGGTAGTAATTCCCATGACATGAGCATGAAGCTTACCAGGACAAATAGACAATCCAACTGGTAAAAACTAAGGCATCCTGATTTCATTATGGCTAGCGGCAATCTCACAGTTCTAGATTATCTTAATTAATGGCCGCCCGCGAGCTGAATGTTCTAGACTATCTCAAGGTCAAGTACAATGAATGCCGGGGTGATGTGCTTGGTGCTACTGCTGATGTGGTGACTAAGTCCCAACGATGCTCCTCTTACTCTCTTGTGCTTGATCCTTTCGAACCCAATGTGATTTTCATGTCTTGGATCTGCAGAGGTAACCTGAGAAACAGATTTCTTCAGGGGATATATTGTGCTCAACCTGTTCGACGGAATCCTCACATGCATGGTCGTGGTTTTTTTTATGCCAGTTCTCAAGCCCAAACAGTCCGCAAAGCCTGCAATGAGGTAAGTTGACTTTAAGGCCATTGACCCAAGCTGTTCATACGAAGGTGTCATGTCTGGACCCTTTGCATCCATTGACCCAAGCTGCAAGTGGATAGCACCACTTCGGGCTTAGGAAAAATAAATATTCTAACTTGGTTCAAACGACATTGGCACGAAACTCCCAAGGACAAATAGATGATCCAACTGGCGCATGCCTTGAGCACCCGTAGTTCTTTATAGTATTGTTTAGTGACGTATCGCTTCTGTGTTGTACACTTAACACCTTAGAATCATTCCCCTTCGTCACCCCCTGCCCTAACTCATCACAAAAAATATGGAGGAGCCAAGGAGAGGATGCCAATCATGGAGGCCTTGCAATGGATCATCACGGTTGGGACCAGCTTCCTCGAAGGGAGGCAGCCTGCCCAAAGCTCACATCCTCGTCAATCGCGTCGAGTGGGGCAGACTCAAGGTTAAGTATCGAGACCTTTTACGGTACATCAGGTCTATGGGGACCGTTCAGTTTTTGTGCTTTGAGGGTCCAGATTAGCCAGTACTACAACAGATTTTCAGTAGTATATTGATCAATTAGGGGCATTTTAGGTAGTTCACTCTGTTCGTCAATCTCGTTAGGCAGGTCCACGCATGCAGGTTTTTGCCCGCCATGGCCAAGCCTTGCTCCCATTGTCCAAGTGCCATCCTGTAACGAGTTGCTATGGCCAAGCTTGACATGCGACCTCTCGTTGTCGGCCACGGCGAGCTCCCATGACGGCCTCCTCGGGAGGTGACCTGAGGTGAACCGAAGCCGAAGTCGACGTCGAGCATGTTGCCGGCCGGACACCTCGGGCTCTTGCTGGAGGCCGCACGCATGGCGTCGATCTCCAGCTGGATCCGCCCTGCCGTCCGCTCCTCTGCTGCCGTCTACGTTCATCGGCTGGATGAGGCCCAACGCCTCCATTCAAAAGGGATCCTCCTCGTTGCCGTCGTCCGTGCCCGGCTGGCCAAGAAGGGTCTCCATGCATGTCAACGCAGAACTCCATGGGCTTGGGGAGCTGAAGCTTACGTTGTTGCCCGGGAAGAACTGAATGTTGGCGCAGACGCGACTCATGGCGACAATTTCTTTCTGGCAAAGAACGCATTTACGAAGAGAGCACAAGCAAGTTGATTGATACACATCACTACCGGACTCGCGGCCTATGCCTACGGCCCAGGGCCGTCGGCATAGGTCCTTTGCCGTCGGCATAGATCTATGCCTACGGCTGCCGTCGGCATAGGCCCGTCGGCGTAGATCACGTCAGCGTAGTCTTGTCAGACCGTCGGCGTAGTATAGCCGTCGGCATAGGGGCCTATGCCAACGGCCGGGCGTCAGCCGTCGGCATAGTTTAGCCGTCGGCAGTGTTTTTCGCCTGACGGCAACGGACGGCACCGTCAAAAGCGCTGACGATTCACCGGAAGCCACGTGGCAGAGGTATGCCTACGGCAAAGCCGTCGGCATACCTCCGACACGTGGCATTCCCTGGTGCCTCCTGGTGGCAGGGCTATGCCTACGGCAAAGCCGTAGGCATAGATGGAATCTATGCCGACGGCTTTGCCGTAGGCATATCTGTGCCACGTGTCGTCCCCCGGTGCCTCCTGGTGGCAGGGCTATGCCTACGGCAAAGCCGTCGGCATAGATGAAAATCTATGCCGACGGCTTTGCCGTAGGCATAGCCCTGCCACGTGGCCCGCCCTGGGAAGTCCTGGGCTCATCTATGCCGACGGCTTTGCCGTAGGCATAGTTTTTTTTTCCTTTTTTCTCTTTTTGAATTCATTTGACAGCATTTCAAAGCAGAATAATATGGGATTATGCAGAAATATGACAGTTCATCATCTAAACATACTCAAGTTCATCATCATCATTTAAACATAGTCAAGTTCATCATCTAAAGATCATAACCGGCGAAAGTTCATGAACATAAAAGTAGTGCAAGACATGGAACATCATAAAAGTAGGAACATGAAAGGTATGGCACGACGGCCACATGCACGGGTATCATCATCGACATCAAGCAAGACCACCTCCGCCAAAACCACCACCACCAAGACCACCTCCGCCAAAACCACCACCGCCAAGACCACCTCCGCCAAAACCGCCACCGCGACCACCATCACTCTGCTAGATCGGAGTGACTGGGGTCGATGGAGCAGGAGTCGAGCCACCGGTACCCTACATGTTTGAGAGAAGATTCTAACGGTAAATATGATATGATAGTGTTGAATGAACGAGAACTAGTTTATCAGTAGTTAGGCAAATGTACTAACCGGACTATCACTGCCTAGTGCCACCCATTCATTGAACGTGGGCACGTGTGGGGGTTCTCCCGCAGGTGGTGGGGGGGTCCCATTTGTGGTGGATCCGTGCGGGTACTCCAAGACGCCAACATAGCCTGGATGTTAGTTAAACAAGCAAACTAGAAGGTCAGAAGGAATGAAAGTGCAAAAATTTAGCTTGGTTTTAAGAGGGCAAAACTAACCGCCATCATCTGACGGTTGTAATCATCGTTTGCCTTCACTCGTTGCAAGTACTCTCGCACCTCGAGATTCCTATGCTCGACAAAGGCCTTATATGCCTACATAATTTAGGTTGTTTCTAAGTGAGCAATGCTGAAAATAAACTGAGAATGCTAGAGAGAAAAAGATAAAGGGGAAGTACTTACAGCATGCTGGCGGGCTAAGGGAGTCTGTGAACGCCCCGTACTCTCTAACTGGCTCGGGTTGGTAGCCCGAAGCCGTGTGTACGAGATCGAAGGAGTGATGAAGCCATCGAAACACGGATACCGGCCATGTGACTTCCCCTGGATGGCCACCACCGCCGTGTCGTCGATCTGAGACTGGGCGACCTCAGGAACAGGAACATCCGGATGCAACTTCTGATAGTTCTAAGTGTAAGACTCCAGGTGCTCCTCGGTCTTGCCGTAGTACTGGCTCTCGCCGTCCTTGGGATCACTCCGCTCGCGGGCCAGCTTCCACGACTCAATGTCTGAGAGCGGCCTCTTCAACTTGTCCTCCTGCAACGTCAAACAGAAGTTAGCCATACATAAGAACATGACGGTAAAGAAGGGGGGGGGGGGGGGGGGGGGGGGGGGGGGGGGGGGGGGGGGGGGGGGGGGGGGGGGGGGGGGGGGGGGGGGGGGGGGGGGGGGGGGGGGGGGGGGGGGGGGGGGGGGGGGGGGGGGGGGGGGGGGGGGGGGGGGGGGGGGGGGGGGGGGGGGGGGGGGGGGGGGGGGGGGGGGGGGGGGGGGGGGGGGGGGGGGGGGGGGGGGGGGGGGGGGGGGGGGGGGGGGGGGGGGGGGGGGGGGGGGGGGGGGGGGGGGGGGGGGGGGGGGGGGGGGGGGGGGGGGGGGGGGGGGGGGGGGGGGGGGGGGGGGGGGGGGGGGGGGGGGGGGGGGGGGGGGGGGGGGGGGGGGGGGGGGGGGGGGGGGGGGGGGGGGGGGGGGGGGGGGGGGGGGGGGGGGGGGGGGGGGGGGGGGGGGGGGGGGGGGGGGGGGGGGGGGGGGGGGGGGGGGGGGGGGGGGGGGGGGGGGGGGGGGGGGGGGGGGGGGGGGGGGGGGGGGGGGGGGGGGGGGGGGGGGGGGGGGGGGGGGGGGGGGGGGGGGGGGGGGGGGGGGGGGGGGGGGGGGGGGGGGGGGGGGGGGGGGGGGGGGGGGGGGGGGGGGGGGGGGGGGGGGGGGGGGGGGGGGGGGGGGGGGGGGGGGGGGGGGGGGGGGGGGGGGGGGGGGGGGGGGGGGGGGGGGGGGGGGGGGGGGGGGGGGGGGGGGGGGGGGGGGGGGGGGGGGGGGGGGGGGGGGGGGGGGGGGGGGGGGGGGGGGGGGGGGGGGGGGGGGGGGGGGGGGGGGGGGGGGGGGGGGGGGGGGGGGGGGGGGGACAGTGATAAGGCCGTTCGGTTTACGGCCCTTTCCTATAAGGATTCAGTTACTGCAAAAGAATCAAAGGATTGCCATGTGTACAATAAGAAAATGTTGTCATGTGTTGAAAATATGATTGAGAGGCACTTACTCTGTCCCCGCAGGTTCAATGAGCCACTTGTGCGCCTCGATAGAAGGAGGTGTAGGTAGTCCGGCATTACCACGCAGCCACCCCTGCGGAGCACCCAGTGGCAAGTCACCCCACAACTCGGGGTCAACCTCCCCTCCACCACCGTCCTCGCCCTCCTCCTCACCCTCCTCCTCGGCCTCCTCCTCCTCGGCCTCCTCCTCCTCGCCCTCCTCCTCCTCACCCTCCTCCTCCTCGCCATCAGGAACATACTCATCCTCCTCAGACTCAGAAGGTGCCTCTGTATAGGAGGGCATCGAAGAAGACCCTCCTATTTCGGACACGGCCCGGAGTTTTTTGCCCCGGCTGCCTCTCCCCCCACCTCCTCTTCCTCTAGGGGCTCTCCCCCCACCACCTCCTCCTCTAGGGGCTCTCCCCCCACCCCCTCCTCCTCTAGGGTCTCCTCCCCCGACCCCTCCACCTCCCTGTGAGGTGTCAACATCGCGTAGTCGGGAGGGAACCTTGTGGGCTCGTCCACTCCGAGTAAGTCCTTTGAATTTACTGAGGAAACTGGCGCCGCTGGACTTGCCCATGATTAGCAAACCTGCATTGAGAAGAGAATAAACAATTAGTAAGGATATCAAATAAACAAGCATACAGGAAAAACATTAATAACAGAAGAGCACATTAAGCATACTATTGTAATGATCATTAAAAGAACTTACATTTTCTAGAACCCATATGAATCATCACTATTGTAATCTATTTGTCGACCGGTCTCATCATCACTATCACGCATATCTTCTTCATTGTCTGACGGAGGTGGAGGCTCTTCCTCATCGTCAGCGTCTTCATTTAACTTTTCAAGCATAATTATGTCTCTTTGATTCACAACTGCCTCACCATCAATCCGTGCGTTGTCGTCGTTTGGGTCCAGGTTAACATAACCCAAGTCATCATCCTCGTTGTTTCGGACCACGTCATCATGTTCCTCTTGAAAGAACACTCCCTCGTATGTCATGGGGTTTATGTTGTACTAATCATCATCGTTCGGGTCCGGTAGCTTACCATGTGGCGACACCTTGAACACAACTTCCCAACCCTTTAGGTACTCTTTCTGGCATGGGTAAGGTAGATAATATACTTGTGTGGCCTGGGTAGCGGCGATAAAGAGATCAGCTCCGGCATAGACGGTTGATGGTTTAACTTCAACTAAACCAATAGAAGGCGTATGTCTCAGACCCTTTTTGGGGTCGAACCATCGGCATTTGAACACAGTGAGACTTAGGGGTTCGCGGCCACGTTTGAATGTAAGCTCGTATATTTTTCCTACCCTTCCGTAGTAATCTACTTTATTATCTCCTTCAGTGAAGACTCCGGTATTTATGGTTTTGGGATCAGGCCGACTGTTCTGGTGCTCCTCTGTATGGAAGCGATACCCATTCACATCATACTTTTGGCATGTCATGACGGCAGGGTCAAAACCCATGGAAACCCATCTCAATTCTTCATCCATTGATTCGTTCGGATCATTTCCCTACAAGTTTAATTGAAATTATAGGGTGCATGAGTTTAATTGAAATTATAGGGTGCATGAGTTTAATTGAAATAGGTAATAGGGAAGTGTGAAAAATTACTTTCTCCATGAACCACGCAACGAATTTTTTTCCTTCCATCAGCACCCTTTCAGAGAAGAGCAAGTGCCTCCGCTTCAGTAGGAGGCAGCATTCCCATCCACTCTTCATCAACGAATCGACTACAATAAGAAAAGCGGTATAAGAACTAGGCAAAGTGAACATAACGAATTGACTAAAAGAATGGTGCAAAGGTATTACCTCATCCACTCATCCTCAACTTCCTTGATGTTGTGCAAGATATAGAACATGACATCCTCCCACTCATCTTGTGGCATGATATAAGGTGTCGAGCATCCAGCCCAGCCACCTTGCCCGATGAATAGAGGCAACTTGGGTTTATACTTGGGTTCTTCTGTATTGTATCGAGACACCTTATTGTGCAACGTGGGAACATGGTCCGGATAGTAGGCTGTCCTGAGGTCTGCCACCTCCTCTAGGATAACTACCTCAGCTATGGAAGCTTCAATCTTAGCTTTGTTTCCACATTTCTGTCTCAGATGCTTGTTCTGTCTCTCAGGGCCGTACTGCCAACGATTCTGCACAGGGCCCCCCAACAATACCTCGTTCGCGAGGTGCAAAATGAGATGTGTCATCGGAGTAAAGAAGCCTGGCATGAAGATCTTCTCTAGCTTGCATATCAACTCCGGTGCCTTCTTATGCATTTCTTTTATCTTCTCAGGACATACTTCTTTAGCACAAAGCGTGCGGAAGAAATGGCTTAACTCCGCAAGCACACGCTCGGGAACATAGCCCCGAACCATCACCGGCATAATCCGCTCAATCCATACATGATAGTCATGACTCTTGAGCCCGGTCACTTTGCCCGTTGAAAGATTGACCCCATTACTTATATTCGACGCATAACCATCAGTGAACTTCACGACGTGTTTCAGCCACTTCAATGCCTCCATCTTATGATCCTTTTTAAGTACGAAATCAGCATCTGGCTTGAACCAAGATTTTCGACTGCCTGTGGGAGGCTACATGTGTAGACGTGGTCTATCACAAATATTCTGTTGATCGACTCTAGCATTAACATTTTCCTTTGTCTTATCAGGAATGTTGAGGATCATGCAAAAAAGGGACTGTGCGACATTCTTTTTGGTGTGCATCACGTCGATGTTGTATGGAAGTTTGAGGTCCTTAAAATAGGGAAGCTGCGTGAAGGGGGTAATGTGAGTCCAGTTGTGCGTCTCACCATAAGCTTCAAAACTTTTTTTCCCTTTACCTTTTCCTTTGCCCTCGCCCTCGTCTTCGCCTGTGGCTTTGCCTTTGCCTTTGCCTTTCCCTTCACCGGCAGGCTTAAGAGCTTTCAGCTGAGCAAGCACATCCGCACCAGAAAACATTGGAATCTCGTTTACTTCATGGACAACTTTGCCTTTTGTGAAGTTCTTCTTGTCTTCCCTATCAGGATGGTCTGGAGGGAGGAACTGTCGATGCAGGTAAAAGGCAACATACTTGCCACCCTTCTTCAGCCAAATGAAAATCAAGGCATGCATGCACACTGGGCAAGGCATCTTTCCACTTGTACACCATCCGCAGAACAGGGCATAGCCGGGAAAGTCATGCATGCAATACTGTAGCCAAACTTTCATCAAGAAATTTTTTCTGCAGATGCCGGTCGTATGTCAACCTCGGGAAGTACCAAGAATGGTGCAAATCATCCACCAACGGCTGCATAAACACACTCAATTTCTTCCCCGGATATTCAGGCCCCGGAATTATAAGCGACAGGAACATGGTCTTGCATTGCATTATGGCGCCGGGAGGGAGATTGAGCGGAATAACAAATACGGGCCAGCAGCTGTATGGATTAGACGACATACCATATGGATTGAACCCATCACCTGTTATAGCAATTCTGACATTCCCAGCCTCGGCTGCTTCCTCCGGGTACTCTATATCGAATGACTTCCATGCTTCACCTTCTGATGGATGTACAGTTTTTTTTGGATTGTACCTTTTCCCTTCCTTGTGCCACTTCATCATTTTGGCAAACTCCTCGGTGATGAAAAGGCGCTGCAGTCTTTTTATAAAATCAAGATACCGAAGAACCTTCACAGGGATATTTAGCTGCTGCTTCTGACCATGCTTATCGACCACCTCAATATACCGAGAGGAACCGCACTTCCTACAGTAGTTGTCATCCGCATACTCATGCCTAAACAAAAGGCAATTCTTTGGACAAACATGTATTTTCTCATAGTCCATGGAGAGCGCCTTCATGATTTTCTTCGTAGCGTACATGGTTTTCGGCAGTTCATGGCCCTCAGGCAGGCTGGTAGCCCATACTCCCAGAAATGCTTCGAAGCAACCTCGGCTACAGCCGTACTCAGCCTTGACTGCCATCAGTTGCGAGATGGCATCCAGCACAGACAGCTTGGCACCCTCATAGAGAGGTTTCTTTGACGAGGCCAAGATTTCCAGGAAGGCCTTTGCGGTTTCCTCCGGCTCCTCCGGTTCATTCGCTAAATGTGACGGAGGTGTCGGCTATGCAGCAAAGACATCATCTAGCATGTCTCTAACCCCATCGTCCTGATAACCAGCGACGCGTTGTCGTATCACCTCGTCTCTACCACGGTCCCGCTGGGCAAAGTTTATCGGCATATTAAAGTTGGGCATAAATCCATGCGTGCGAAGGTGCTTAGTCATCTCACTCTTATCTCTGCGGATACGTCTCTTACATTTGGCACACGGGCATTCTGGCACAATCCTCATTGGACTACGGAATATCTCTTTCAAAAACACATCAGTTTTCTCGACCCACTCTGTTGTTACTTGATTCCGACGGAAAAACCCACTATACATCCACTGATTATCTGCCATCTCTGCTTTATTGGAAGCCACACAACAAAATTAAGGATTCATTTAAATTACTCACATCAATATTTTATTTTTTACAAGGTTGACGAGAAACGACATTTAATACACCTACATCTCTAATAGGTAAAGATGGGTCCTAATCCCACCCGAGAATGTGTAGATTGAGTACGTTGTCCATGCTCTACCCCATTCCAAGAGAAAATTTCGGCAGCACCTCCCCGCTGTTCTCCAAATACACGTCTCGGCAAAATGCCGAGAGAATGTGCATCTGGAGAACAACAGGGAGGCGCCGCCGAAATCTTGTCTCGGAACGGGGTAGAGCATGAACAACGTACCCAATCTACACATCCTCGGGCTGTCCGTGGAAAGCGCTGGACAATCCGAAAGAGCTGCGGTGATAAATATGCAATTGAATGCATATTTATCGATGCAACCCTTTCGGACGGGAGACCTAGGTTACGCGACTTGATGTGAAAATTTAATCTAGTGACATGGAAAAACAGCGGGTAGGAGGTGATGGTGGATTCGTAGCTCACCCTCTGCTGTAGAGGATGTAGTCGATCAAAGGAGAGGGACGATCGTGGACCAACACCTCCAACGTCGACGATCACTCAAAGAAGATGGAACACCACAAATCCTGTTAATTACACCGAGTGAAAAAAATTTAGGTCATCACCTCACATTAAGCATTGACACTTTAAACTATAAAGAAAAATCATATTTTGTCAACTGTCAAATTTGGAAGCACTTATCATATCGCAATTTAGGTCATCACCTCACATTATGCGTTGACACATCAATTTTTTATAGCAAGATCATCATGATGAAATAACCACTTATCATATCCCAAATTTGAAGCACATCTCACATAGCTACTTAACAACATCACAAACTGAAAATAAAATCTTCGTTAACAATTTTATAAACTAAGTGACTCAAGTTGCTTTTTTAACTATGATAATTCATTTTGCCGAGATTCATCCATCTAGCAACCTAACCGTAGCAAAATAATTCATTTTGCCGAGATTCCTCCATCCATCTAAGACACATACAATATTCATCCATCTAGCAACCTAACAACATCCAACATCCATCCATGCATCCCCCCCCCCCCCCCCCCCCCCCCCCCCCCCCCCCCCCCCCCCCCCCCCCCCCCCCCCCCCCCCCCCCCCCCCCCCCCCCCCCCCCCCCCCCCCCCCCCCCCCCCCCCCCCCCCCCCCCCCCCCCCCCCCCCCCCCCCCCCCCCCCCCCCCCCCCCCCCCCCCCCCCCCCCCCCCCCCCCCCCCCCCCCCCCCCCCCCCCCCCCCCCCCCCCCCCCCCCCCCCCCCCCCCCCCCCCCCCCCCCCCCCCCCCCCCCCCCCCCCCCCCCCCCCCCCCCCCCCCCCCCCCCCCCCCCCCCCCCCCCCCCCCCCCCCCCCCCCCCCCCCCCCCCCCCCCCCCCCCCCCCCCCCCCCCCCCCCCCCCCCCCCCCCCCCCCCCCCCCCCCCCCCCCCCCCCCCCCCCCCCCCCCCCCCCCCCCCCCCCCCCCCCCCCCCCCCCCCCCCCCCCCCCCCCCCCCCCCCCCCCCCCCCCCCCCCCCCCCCCCCCCCCCCCCCCCCCCCCCCCCCCCCCCCCCCCCCCCCCCCCCCCCCCCCCCCCCCCCCCCCCCCCCCCCCCCCCCCCCCCCCCCCCCCCCCCCCCCCCCCCCCCCCCCCCCCCCCCCCCCCCCCCCCCCCCCCCCCCCCCCCCCCCCCCCCCCCCCCCCCCCCCCCCCCCCCCCCCCCCCCCCCCCCCCCCCCCCCCCCCCCCCCCCCCCCCCCCCCCCCCCCCCCCCCCCCCCCCCCCCCCCCCCCCCCCCCCCCCCCCCCCCCCCCCCCCCCCCCCCCCCCCCCCCCCCCCCCCCCCCCCCCCCCCCCCCCCCCCCCCCCCCCCCCCCCCCCCCCCCCCCCCCCCCCCCCCCCCCCCCCCCCCCCCCCCCCCCCCCCCCCCCCCCCCCCCCCCCCCCCCCCCCCCCCCCCCCCCCCCCCCCCCCCCCCCCCCCCCCCCCCCCCCCCCCCCCCCCCCCCCCCCCCCCCCCCCCCCCCCCCCCCCCCCCCCCCCCCCCCCCCCCCCCCCCCCCCCCCCCCCCCCCCCCCCCCCCCCCCCCCCCCCCCCCCCCCCCCCCCCCCCCCCCCCCCCCCCCCCCCCCCCCCCCCCCCCCCCCCCCCCCCCCCCCCCCCCCCCCCCCCCCCCCCCCCCCCCCCCCCCCCCCCCCCCCCCCCCCCCCCCCCCCCCCCCCCCCCCCCCCCCCCCCCCCCCCCCCCCCCCCCCCCCCCCCCCCCCCCCCCCCCCCCCCCCCCCCCCCCCCCCCCCCCCCCCCCCCCCCCCCCCCCCCCCCCCCCCCCCCCCCCCCCCCCCCCCCCCCCCCTGTCTTCCCTATCAGGATGGTCTGGAGGGAGGAACTGTCGATGCAGGTCAAATGCAACATACTTGCCACCCTTCTTCAGCCAAATGAAAATCAAGGCCTGCATGCACACTGGGCAAGGCATCTTTCCACTTGTACACCATCCGCAGAACAAGGCATAACCGGGAAAGTCATGCATGCAATATTGTAGCCAAACTTTCATCAAGAAATTTTTCTGCAGATGTCGGTCGTATGTCAACCTCGGGAAGTACCAAGAATGGTGCAAATCATCCACCAACGGCTGCATAAACACACTCAAATTCTTCCCCGGATATTCAGGCCCCGGAATTATAAGCGACAGGAACATGGTCTTGCGTTGCATTATGGCGCCGGGAGGGAGATTCAGCGGAATAACAAATACGGGCCAACAGCTGTATGGATTAGACGACATACCATATGGATTGAACCCATCACCTGTTATAGCAATTCTGACATTCCCAGCCTCGGCTGCTTCCTCCGGGTACTCTATATCGAATGACTTCCATGCTTCACCTCCTGATGGATGTACAATTTTTTTTGGATTGTACCTTTTCCCTTCCTTGTGCCACTTCATCATTTTGGCAGACTCCTCGGTGATGAAAAGGCGCTGCAGTCTTTTTATAAAATCAAGATACCGAAGAACCTTCACAGGGATTTTTAGCTGCTGCTTCTGACCATGCTTATCGACCACCTCAATATACCGAGAGGAACCGCACTTCCTACAGTACTTGTCATCCGCATACTCATGCCTAAACAAAAGGCAATTCTTTGGACAAACATGTATTTTCTCATAGTCCATCGAGAGCGCCTTCATGATTTTCTTCGTACCGTACATGGTTTTCGGCAGTTCATGGCCCTCAGGCAGGCTGTTAGCCCATACT
>JAAAWM010011482.1:0-82172 GCA_036873465.1 Thinopyrum obtusiflorum | reverse complement strand
CTCTCTCCATCAAGTGCATTTATTGTCAATCTAACCCTGTCACCGAAACACCTCTTTGGCTACAGTTAGTTCAGGGTTAGTGATGAGTTAGTCTAACCTCTAGCTAAGTTAGAGTATCCAAACAGGAGCAGTATAGGACATGCATGTTGCTCAAAGCATACAGTCAAATTCGTACGTGAAAGGATCTTTTTTCTTTTTGAAAACAGAACGTGAAAGGATCTTCGAATGATATAATTTTCAAATTATATAAAATCTTATCAATAGTCAAAGGCATCCTCGAAGAATACATTAGGCCCTACTCCCTCCGTCTAGGTGTATAAGTCACCTTACGAACACCAAAAAATCCCAAAATACTTAGGCACGGTGCATTAACTCCCACCTCATTTCTTGTTTCTTGACATATCCACCAATAGGAGATGTCGGGCGTGCATGTTTTCAATGACTTAGACTACCAAACACGACATGCAATGGTTAGTTCATTGCATGCAATGCTATTAATTAGCAAATAAGTATTAATTTCTCTCATTTTCCCCTCTTCCTTGGTCATGGTGCACAATCTAAGATGACTTATTCACTAGACGGAGGGAGTATATAAAATCTTACCAATAGTCAAAACCAAGTGTTACTACTACACCAAACAAGTTCAAAATGAGAAACTGGACCCACTCACGGCATGGCACGCCTGTCTCATTTGGTCCGTTGGTCAAAGCGCTTCCTCTTCTTGGCATAACAATAGAGTACAGTAATTTTTTTAGAATGCTCTTGGCATGTCGCTAACATGTGATGAGTTAACCGACCTCAATAGACGACAAAAACGCCAGCCCGCCACACTTTGAGAGAGACGAGGAGTGAGAAGCGATACGGGCTGGTGGATTACTAGAGCTAGGTGTCACACGGAGGCCAAGAAATATGGTGATAGCGTGGGTTGGCCATGTACAATATGATGTAACTACACTGGGCTGCCGTGTTTCGTACTCTTCCGGTCTACTGTGGAGATGAGTGGTTGATTTTATATCGCTAAATAATATAAAATACTATGAGTGCAGACGCTCCACCACGAGGTTCCTTGCTCCTTCTCGGTCATCGGGAATCTATGTTCTTCCATTCTTTTTTTTTGACATGAGCTTTGTTCATCCTTTTGCCAACAAGCGGGACATCTAGCATCAAGGTGCACATGTCATGCAAGAAAATGGAGATAAGCAGTGCGTAAGTGAGTCGTGCACTACGATGGCACCTAGTACTATGTAATATTTTTCCTCCTCGATGGCACGTGAATACTGCACGTACCCAATGACGGAGCACGGGATGGTAGCCATGGACTGATGGACATGGTCGGCCCTTTTTGGAGCGAGTACTGAATACGTATTAAATTTGATGTGTCCCGTCAACTCGCAGAACGACGAGAAGCACACACTGAATGACGGAGCATGGGATGGTAGCCATGCACATGGTCAACCCTTTTTGGAGACTAATGCACTACTTTTGATGTGTCCGGTCTACTCGCAAACGAGGAGAAGCTTTGCTTACTAGTACGTACACTATCGACTGTAGTACCATCATCATTGTTCGACTTTCGGAAGAGATGAGAGAACTTAATGTTTATTTGCTAATTAATAGCATTGCATGCAATGAACTAACTACTGCATGTCATGTTTGCTAGTCTCAAGTCATTAAAAGCATGCACACCCACATCTCTTTGGTTGATATGTCAAGAAACAAGAAATGGGGTAGAAGTTAATGCACCGCGCCTAAGTATTTTGGGATTATTTGGTTTTTGTAAGATGACACCTAGATGGAGGGAGTATTATACTTGAAGGCTACAAGGTTGGCTATAGATGACGTGGCAGTGTCATGTAGCCATCAGCTGGTTATAGTATTAACCATGCTCTTATAATACTCCTATATTTAGGAGACGGGGGGAGTAGTTGGCATGCATGATACTACCTATAATACTCCCATTACAACCAGCCTGGTAGAATTAAAATACCTAATCTAAATGGTCACCGCCCGATCTCTTTGTCCTCCTCCAGCATCCTGCAGAAGAAGAATCGAGCAAGACACCGGCTGTATTCGCCGGCGTCGCCTCGGCGGTGGCCTTCATGGGATACAATCGGCGGCGGCCTCCCGTGTTCTACTTTTCCTCGATGATGGCGGCGGGCGGGGACGTGTTGCCCATCACCTCGTCCACATCCGCATAGCCGCATCACCTCGTCGACATCCGTGGCAGCTTCTTTCTCTGCCTGCATGTCGCGGCTACGCGCGCGTCGACGGTGGATGGCGCAGTCGCAGACACTGGAGGCGATGTATGATGCGGCGGCGTCGAGGGCAGCGACGATGCCCGTGCCGCCGTGCTCCCCGACAAGCCGGCGTGGGGCAAGTCGGCACTCTTCCTCGAGCTATATTGGAGATGCCAGCTGCGGAACCACGCACTGGCTTAGTGCAGCAACTACCTCCGACGGGCTAGGCTAGGTAGGTGGAGAAGCGAGCTGCCGGGCTCGGCGGGCCACCCAGACGGCTTTTATGCCGAAGAACTGCTCTTCCTGCTCGTCGGATGCCGCCGAAAGAGTGGACAAAATGGTGGAAGGAGGAGCTTGGCCGGCGTCCTGCTCCTGAACGGACGTGTGTGGCCGGAGTTGGTTTCTCGCATTCCACACGGGTTTCTATATCTATATCTATAACTATACTACTATATAGTGTACCAATTTTAAGTAGGACTAAGAACATCAATCATAACCGTTGGCCTTCTAAATCCAATGGCCAATATCAGTAGGATTCGCATGAACAGTACACTGTTGCTACCTCACCTGTGTTCTAGAACAATCAGGACGGAGGGATGTGATGGTTGCTTGTGCGTTTATTTTACCAGGCCACTTATTAGTGGTTGGGTTTTGTGATATGACGGCTTTACTGCCGTGAGACTCGCGTGCAGCGCCGCCCTCTACACTAGTACTACATCGGTCGTGGTTTATTAGTCCCCCATTGAATTTGACTGAAGATTTAACTGACAAAATGTTAGTGCATGTCAACAAAAACTATATCGTTGGATTAGTACTTGAACATAGTTTTCAATGATATAATTTTAGGTGACATGCATAAGCATTTATCATACTATATATAATGTTAGTTCAATTTTTGGTCGTACTAATCTATAGTAAGGTGCCCGTGCGTTTCACGGAACAGTTATATTAAGACGTGCCTTGCACGTGTATACATACTAGTAAATGTAGGTTTTTGAATGCGGCGAGGAGGCGGGTACAGCTGGGAGTGCAGCGAGCGGCGCCCAGGGCCGGCGCGCCGCTTCAAATGGCGGATGCAGTGAGAGGTCGCGTTCGCCCTGACCCCCATGACGGTGCACGTCACCTTGTGTCCAGATCTGAGATGCCACATGTACCAGATGAATGACTCCAAGCTCGACCACCGTGATGCAAGAGGTGCGAGCCGAGGAACGCTGTTGGAGACACCCTCCTCGTCATCATCTGAGTCCTAGAAGATCTCACCCACATCATCATTAGGCATGCAGCCGCCTTCATAGACAACATGCGCAGAAGGAGTAGAGGCGACTGGGGACGCACCACATCGTGGGCAGTCCGTACGTGCTCGTGTGCGTGCAGCGTGCGTGCTTTTCCATCGGTGCTAGCTCTAAGGCCGAGGCTGCGGTCATCTTCGTCTCCGGCTAGTCGTTGAGCAACGACGGCAAAGAGGTGCTGCAAGAGATGCGTAGGCGCCGTTGTGTGCGAGCTTCACCATAGCATGATGAACCGGATGTCACCACAGATGGCGCACGCCTCCATGCAGCCGAGTGTGTGCGCATGCATGTGTTATTCACGTGCATTCTGCGGCCGAGTGTGTGCGCATGCATGTGTTGTGTACGTGCGTTGTGTGCTCCATGATGTGTGCATTTCTGCATGAGTTGGATCGGCATGAGTTAGTGCGTTGGCGTGTGTACATGCGTGGCTGCATGCGTCCTATACAAGCGTGGCTTCTTGCGTGGTTATCAATATAAACTAATAAAATATGTTAAACTTAGCATCCTGATGTATCGTCTCTAGTGGTTAGCGAAGAGTTCATGTTCTTTTATTTGTTTATAGGTGGGCAGGCGGCAAAAAACAGGGGAAAACGCGCAAGGTTCCTTGCAGACGCTCCACCGCGAGGTTCCTTGCTCCTTCTCGGTCGTCGGGAATCTATGTTCTTCCACTCTTTTTTTTACCTGAGCTTTGTTCATCCTTTTGCCAACACGCGAGACATCTAGCATCAAGGTGCACGTGTCATGCAAGAAAATGGAGATAATCAGATAAGCAGTGGGTAAGTGAGTCGTGCACTTCGATGGCACCTACTCCTATACGCAATATTTTTTCTCCTCGATTGCACGTGAATAGTGCACATACTCAACGATGGAGCACGGGATGATAGCCAAGACATGGTCAGCCCTTTTTTTGGAGAGAGTACGTACTAAATAACTTGGATGTGTCCCGTCAACTTGCAAAATGACGAGAAGCTTGCTTACTACGCCTTCTCCCTCGCCAACGCATGCACGGTGGCTCTCATCACGAGGAGAAACTTTTGCTTACAAGCGGTGGACGTGCAGCAGTTCATTTGGTGTCAGATTGCCAGAAGTACTACTGTAGTACAACCATTATTGTTCGACTTCCGGAAGAGGCGAAGAGCCAAGCGCAAGGCTAGCCATAGTGGGAGTAACATAAGTAGGAGTACCTTCTTTTTTAATTCTAGAAACAACCACACGCAAATATTGGACGGTAGCAGCACAGCAACTGAATCAAAAATCGAAACCTTCCCGCCCGGCGCCAGCTGAGCCCGCTGCTCCACATTGATGGCAAGTCAGTGTGACGCAACCTCTCACTGCTTCCGCCGTTGAAGCGGCGCGCCGACCGAGGGCACCGCCCGCTGCACGCCCGGCATTTCAGACTACACATACTTTGTGAGACAAAAGGTGGGGCCATTATTAATGATATAGTATTATACTAAAGGGACTAACTATTGTAAGCAGGCTCCGTATTAGGTTGGTTCTAGATGATGTGTCAACTTCATATAGCCGGATGTTGGCTATACTATTAACCATGCTCTAAGTGTGGTGTGAGTCAGAACATTTACTAAGTCATTAATTAATAATTAATGAACACCTTAATTACTCAGCCGTTTCTGATTCTTTTGGATAGTGGGGCTATTATTGACTTGGACGTGGGGTTTGGGCCAAAGGCCTACTATTATACTACTTGGTCTTACTTGCACGACCGACCTAGCAGGCTCTACTCTAGCTGCCGCTGTATCATATGGTTTCGCACCATTCCAGATCTTAGTGCCGCCACACAATTCTTCTCCATCCCTCCTTCCGGCGTGCACCGCAAGAAGGGACAGCAGTCCTCCAAACCCCGCCTTTCGTGATCCTATACGGGAGAGGGGCGATCAGGTTTTTGGGGAGCACACTCCTGAGACTGCTGCCAGCGACGACTTCCTCAACGACAGCCTTCTTCCCCGACCTTGGTAACCTCTTCATCAACGACATGAGTGACAACATCAACCACATCGGTTCTGCTCCCGCTGTACAGTATGTGATTTTGTCCTGCTGATTTAGTCCGCATCATTACTTTGATCTTTGCAATTGTCGTCATGATCTATTTACTGTTGATTTGGATTACATCTCATAGTAAATTGCTCATATATTCAACAATCCAATCCAAAAACCTGATTATAGGCAATTTACTCCGAGTGGTTTTGCTGCGCTTTTGAAGCCGCCTATTTTTAAGGGGGTGCAATATAAAAGGTGGCGCACAAGAGCAGTATATTGGTTTCAGATCATGTACTGCTATGACGCCACTAAGGGTAAGCCTGAGGGCAATCTTAATCCTACACAGCAGGAAGCTTTTGAGAACATGGATACCCTCTTCAAAGCCGCCCTGCTGAGTGTTCTTGACGATTCCATTGTGGATTCATATATGTCATTTGACAGCGGCAAAGACATGTGGGCTGCGCTCGAGGCCGCGTTTGGGGCCTCGGGCGCTGGAAACGAGTTGTACGTCATGGAGCAATTCTGTGACTGCAAGATGACTGATGAGCGCTCTATTGTTCAGCAGACTCATGAGATACAGTCACTCGCTAAGGAACTTGAGTACTTCAAGTGTGTGTTGCCGGACAAATTTGTTGCTGGGACCATCATTACCAAGCTTCCACCTTCGTGGAACGATTTTGCTACTTCTCTGAAAAACAAGAGACATGATTTTTCCGTTTCGGATCTCATTAGCACTCTTCATTTTGAAGAGAAGGCGAGAGCAAAAGACACACGTGCTTGGGTCACTGAGGGAGCTTCTAGTGCCCACATGGTACACGAGAAGAACTTCCAGCCCAACCAGCCCCAAAACAACAAGAACAAATCTCAGGGGAAAGGCAAGTTTGATGCAAAGAACAAGCCATTACATTCCACCAACTTCAAGAAGAATTCTCATAACGGGAAGGGATACAAACCTCAATTTTGGTAGCACCGCACAAAACTTATATGGCTGCATCTACCTGCTGTCAGCTAACCTCATGGTGCTCCAGGTATTCCTACATTCGTAACTATGTACAATCACCACCGCAAGATGAAATAAGCTTATTCGTACATTGACTTGCAGATTGCAGTGCGGAACGATCCTGTCATGTGTGGAGTAGCAAACAAGCAGTGCAGCCGAAGGTGGAAATCAACCAAGGACTTATGAAATTATATATAATCTTCCTCAGGCAGGTCAGTATCCCCTTCGTCCAGATGATCATGTTTTGTCATGCCGAGCTATTGATATGTGCTACTATTTTGCAACACCATTTAAGTATAGCTATTGTTTTCCTATCTTTTCAGATTCAGGACAATGAAGATGATTTCAGGGGAACTGCACAATATGGACTCATGTTGAGTCATCTCTATTGCCTCATGTGTTTGCTGCAAATGTGTCAGCATCAATTGCAAGATGAGGCAGCTAGCTAGCTATGGAGTTGCCAACATGCTCAAAGTGCTCGCAACATTGAGAAGAAACAAGCATGCCCAGGAAATTAAGGAAATTAATGCGTGTGCAGGGAGGCCCTTTACTCAGAGAAGCATCGACCGATTTTCTTTATTTCCACACCTTCTCACAGCTTTGTATTGGTTATAGTATGGTGAATCATTGAGATGCATAAACATGCTAAACTTTTGTTCTTCTGAATGTTACTATGCATACCGTATCTTCTGAAGCTTAGTTTAATGTAAATGTTGACTAGCCTGTGAACCTTCACAATCTAGTAAGTATATTGTAGGCCTGTTATTTGACACCTCACTTTGCCGCGCTATGCGACCAGTGTGAGTGTCTGCATCCAGTACCGCATCCTCTAAGTTGGTGGATGCCAAGTTGAAAAAGGTTACCGATGAGTAGCCATAAGCTGGAGGTGTCTCTTTTTTTCTTTCGAATGGGCAATAAGCTGGAGAGTGTCTCGGGCTGCCTCTAGCACAAGGCCCTCTAGTACGAAACATGGGCAGCCAACTGGGCCGATACAAAAGCCTATCCATCTTAAAGCCCATTTGTTTTTGTTTTTTGCGAGGAGAAGCCCATATTTCTCGAAGAGGGGGCGATCCCAAGAAAACCCTCCTTCCTCCTCGCTTCCACTTGTACTACAGCTCGCTGGACTCTCCCGCTTCCGTCGCCCCCCAATTCCCCCCGCTCCCCATCTTCCTCACTCGTCCAGAAAACCCCCGCTCACCTTCTTCCTCACTAGTACAGAAAATGCCTGCTCCTCTTCTTCCACTCCTACAGAAAACCCCATCCCTCCTTCTTCCCCACTTGCACTGCCACTAGGCTCGTCTCTGGCTACTCTGCTCAAACCTGTGAGCTCGGCGCGACGCCCACAAGGAAAATGGAGTCGGGTGGCGCCAGCGCCAAGAAGATGAGGCTCCCGCCAGCGGTGATGCCGGTTGTAGATCCCGCACCCGGCAGCGCGGGGAGAAGCGGCGAGTCCCCCCCTACCGGGATCTGAGGAACCGGTAGAATCTCTGGTGGACCGCATCAGCGATCTCCCGGACGTCATCCTTGAGGAGATCATCTCGCTTCTCCCCACCAAGGATTGCTGCCGCACACAAGTCCTCTCAACTCGGTGCCACCCTCTATGGCGCACCGCGCCCCTCAATCTCGACTGCCGTCAGATATCTGTCCTTCCTGAATTTGATCTCCTCAGAGCCATCGTCTCCTCTCACCAGCAGGGCCCCGTTCAACGCCTCTGCATCCCGACATGCTACCTGATGTCCATACCCAGCACGGTGGATGCTTGGCTGACATCCCCTGAATTCGGAAAACTCCAGCAGTTTGAGTTCTACCATTACCATGAAAGTTTCATACCACAAACACGCCAAGAATTCGTGCCCACACCACCATTGTCCATCTCACGGTTTTCCTCCTCTCTCCACACTACCACCTTCGCCCGGTGCCATCTACCAGATGATCTGGTACAAATGCTTCGACTCCCACTGCTAAAAAAACTTCCGCTTGTGGTGGTTTATCTGTCGGAGGCCTCACTGCACAGCATCATCAACTCCAGTTGCCCTGCCCTGGAGCGCTTGCTGATTGTTTTGGGAATAGAAATCCCTATCAGTTGTCTCAAAATAAAGTCGCCTCACCTTAAAAGCATTGGAATTTGTTTTCAAGGACAGCAGCTCATCATCAAAGATGCCCCTTCACTTCAAAGGTCGATCCTTCATAATTGTTATACACCTTCGCAAATAACTGTCGTCTCTGCGCCTAAACTGGAGACCTTGGGTGTAATTCATGATCCGTTTGATGATCACAACAAGTTGGTGTTTGGCTCCACACTTATTCAGGTACCGTATATTATCATCTACACATTTGTAATCATAAGCTGCATTTTTCATTTGTGCGCATAAGTTTTATATCATCTTGGAGTACACTTTGGGTACTAATATTATGTTATATGCTCAATGAAGAGTTCGTCCATGGATAGCCTATCAATGCTGCTGGATTCTGTCAAGATCTTATATATCGGAATGTTTAGTTTTGATCTAAACATAATTATTGGCTTGCTGCGATGCTTTCCATCTCTAGAGAATTTATATATAGAGGTGATGATTTCATGCACATTGAAAGCCTGTATATATTGTACTAGAATTAATCATTCAGCTGTCGCTCTTTCGACATACTCTTTGTTCAGACCTTAACTATTTTCAATCTTCATGTCTACTTAGGCAGTGCTACCACATGGAAAAAATGTATAACCAATCGGTGGCGTAATAAGCACCAGGATTTTCTTAGTTCTCATGACATTCGTTTGAGGACAATAACGACGGAAGGATATGCATCCAACCAGGCAAACAGAAGCTTTGTCACATTCTTCCTGTTGAATGCGAGGTTACTATTGTCCATGAGGCTTAAGTTTTACCGCAAGAGATTTCTCACGGACAGACAAGTTGGACAGCAAAAAAGAAGTTTCAGGTGGACAAATGGGCTTCTAAACGTGCTCGGCTTCTATTTACAACAAGTTGTAGTCATCCTGAAGTAATGTTTTTTGCACACGATGTTGATTTTATGGATCAGACCGGTCCATTTGTTTGTGACTGCGAAAGAGAGTTGTTGGGTTAGATGTTACTGCCATGTTCAATCTGGGTTTTGTCTAAAAATTTGATGAACAATTAATCCTTGGGCTTTTTGTACCGTTTGTAAGCTTGAGTTGCATGTTGTTGCCCTCGTACTCCCCTCCACCTACCACTACACTGCCGCATCTTCCACGGCTGTTGTTCGTTCCCGTCCGAGGCCTCACCATCGTTCTCCGCCTTGGTTCGCTCGCTGTGCCCGCCGCCGTCTGGCATTGTCAATATGGTCAACAACCTCCCCGCAAAAAAACATGGTCAACAACCAAGAGGAATGAGGAGATGGCTGTATGTGGAGAGGCTGACAGTAGGGACCCACCAGGGTCATTGCATTACGCAAGCAGGTGCCTCGTTATTACAAGCCAAAAAAAAATACTTCCTCCTAATTCCTCACTGCTAGAAAATCACTTAAATGTCTTAAAAGGTCAAATGACCCCTGAAATTTTCCAAAATTTGATATGACAGTTGTATTAGTACTACAAATTTTCTCGTTCATTTAAAACACCATCCGTTGCCACTTTACTCCAAATTCGTCTTTACACCATCCGTTGCCACTTTACTCTCCTGCGCCGAGAGCGGGGCCGCCTATGCCGAGAGTGCCGCCGCATCCGCCGACAGGGCATCTGCGGCAGCCGACAGGGCAGCCGCGGCAGCCGAGACGGCTGTAGCTTCTGCTGCGACGGCGGCTGCAAACGCCGAGAGCGCTCGAGCTGCCGTCCGTGCCACCGATGTCGCCCTGGCCCTGGTCGAGGCCATCCACGCCAAGATCGAGGATGCACACGCCAAGATATTCCAGGCCACCTCGGACTCCAGCATGCAACCCACGTCTGAATAGGCGGCGGTGGCCATGGAGCACCTGCTTCCTCATGAGGTTGCCGAGCGGGAGCTGGAGATGCAGGAGGCGGTGGAGATCGAGGAGCGCCGGGAGGAGGAGTTGCGCGTGGCTGAGGTCGAGCTAGAGAAGAGTCTGTCCATCGAGGAATCGGCGGTGGAGTACCAACGCGAGCTCTGGCGCAGCCACTACTATGAGTACTACAACCTTGAGGGCGGCACCGACGACGAGGACGAGGACGATGACAAGGACGCGGTCGATTTCGGCAAGGGGGATGCGGAGTCCACCAACGGCGGCATGTCGCCAGGACAAGTCATCGACGTCTCATCGCACACCGGCGGTGCATAGGCCGGCGCGGCGGCGGATTTGTTAAAATTACACAACGAGCGGATAACACCAGGGCCCAGCAGCTCGCCCAGTTGTTTTTTTAGTTTCAGAGATGGAGCTCAACTGCGCGCTGTGCGGGGGCTGTGGCCCATCTAGCCCACGCTTACGCTTTTATTTAAGCACATGACGAGCCCAGTTGATATCTTTTTTCTTTCTGAAAATGGCTAGCCCAGTTTTTTTTGGAGAACACCAAAACCGAGGCCTACTTGCTTTTCTCAACCCTGTTGGGCAGCAAATCTTTCAAGACGAGGAGGGAGGGATGTAAAGTAGTAAGAAATGGGCTTCCCCAGAAAATGGGCTATAAGTTGTAAGAAATGGGTTGTAAATTTTTAAACCAAAGCCAACTGGCAATTACATTAAAATATCATTTTTTCTGGATTTCTCTACTCTCTACTCTTATAAAAACCAAAGCCAACTGGCAATTACATTAAAAGATCGTCTTTTCTCCCACAAGATAAACTACTCATACAAATGCATCTTCATGTTCCGTGCAACGCACGGGCATCTTGCTAGTTAAGATTTTAAATTTCATTCATTTTTTTGTGGAGAATTGTTTTTTGAATTTTATTTTGATATAATTTTTTAAAAATTATTTTTAACGCGACTCAAAATTTCATGATTAAAAGAGTTCGGACCCCACCGAAATATGAAAAATTTCGTTGAATTTTTTAGCAGTGCCCAGAATATATGGTCTGTAATGCTAATAAAAAGAATATGGGCTTCAAATATCCTTAAGAATTAGCAAATGGGCTGTAAATTATTGAAAATAATGGCTAATGGGCTGTATGTTGTATTCCACAGATTTGGAGACTGACTTCTGGGCCTACTAGGTTGACGATGACGCTGTCCTAAATTTTTTTTTGACGTGTACGCAAGGCTTTGTCAACTTAGTCAACACAGAGCAGTGACTGTTGGATGTCCATGCAACGGCCGATGTGCTTCTTCAATCTCTGATCTTCCTGCTCCAGCCGCCCAAACCAGTGCCGGTGGGACTGCCTGCTCCCTCCCCTCGTGGCTGGCTGTGCTGCCGCCAGGCCATCCCTCTACACACCCGCACATCCTGCTATTTTTCGGCAACGTCAGCCTCACCCCGCAGTTGACCAGTCAGCGCTCGTACACCCCTCGGTGTGGGCATTCGCTGCGGTCGCTTCGCCGACTCTGGGTCATTCCCTTCCTGGGCCTCGCCCTCGTCCACCGCGTTTGTGCTCTCGGCACGGCGAGGTCAACATGGTCAACAAACAACAGCCATTGGAAGAGGCTGACAGTAGGGGTCCACAAAAGGAAATGCCTCCTTATTACGCGCAAAATAATGATTCCTCCACCTGACAGCTGGGACCCACCGGAAGGGCCTCTGTATTTCTTGAAAAAAATGTTCCCCCCGCTGTCAGCTCGGACCCACCAGCTATATATTCGCACACAAGGAAGTGCCTCCTTATTACGCACAAAATAATGAATACTCCCCCTGCTAGCTGGGACCCACCATTGTGGGAGGCTGACTTGTGGGCCTACTAAGATGACGGGGATGGAGGGCTTTGTCAACTTAGTTAATATGAACGATTCTTGCTCCAGTGACTGTACGATGTCCATCCAACGGCCGTTGTGCTTCTTCAACCTCTGGTCTTCTCGCTCCAGCCGCCCAAAGCAGCGCCGGTCGTGCCACCCGCTCCTGCCTCCCGTGGCCGGCTGTGCTGCCGCAGAGGTCTCACCGCCCCCTACTACTCCCATCGCTGGCCAGGCCATCCCTCCACTCACCCACACCACCTGTTATTCTGCAGCAACGGCAGCCTCACACCGAAGCCGAACCAGTGAACCCTCGTACTCCTCTCTGCGTGGGCATCCACAACCGCGTCTTCCCTGGCTCCGTGTCGTCCCCTTCCTAGGCCTCGCCGTCGTCCACCGCCCTGGTGCTCTCGGCACGGCGTGGTCAACATGGTCAAGGAACGACTTCCATCGGAAGAGTACTGTACGTGGAGAGGCTGACAGCTAGGTCCACGGCCACAGCAAGGAGGGGGGGGGGGGGGGGGGGGGGGGGGGGGGGGGGGGGGGGGGGGGGGGGGGGGGGGGGGGGGGGGGGGGGGGGGGGGGGGGGGGGGGGGGGGGGGGGGGGGGGGGGGGGGGGGGGGGGGGGGGGGGGGGGGGGGGGGGGGGGGGGGGGGGGGGGGGGGGGGGGGGGGGGGGGGGGGGGGGGGGGGGGGGGGGGGGGGGGGGGGGGGGGGGGGGGGGGGGGGGGGGGGGGGGGGGGGGGGGGGGGGGGGGGGGGGGGGGGGGGGGGGGGGGGGGGGGGGGGGGGGGGGGGGGGGGGGGGGGGGGGGGGGGGGGGGGGGGGGGGGGGGGGGGGGGGGGGGGGGGGGGGGGGGGGGGGGGGGGGGGGGGGGGGGGGGGGGGGGGGGGGGGGGGGGGGGGGGGGGGGGGGGGGGGGGGGGGGGGGGGGGGGGGGGGGGGGGGGGGGGGGGGGGGGGGGGGGGGGGGGGGGGGGGGGGGGGGGGGGGGGGGGGGGGGGGGGGGGGGGGGGGGGGGGGGGGGGGGGGGGGGGGGGGGGGGGGGGGGGGGGGGGGGGGGGGGGGGGGGGGGGGGGGGGGGGGGGGGGGGGGGGGGGGGGGGGGGGGGGGGGGGGGGGGGGGGGGGGGGGGGGGGGGGGGGGGGGGGGGGGGGGGGGGGGGGGGGGGGGGGGGGGGGGGGGGGGGGGGGGGGGGGGGGGGGGGGGGGGGGGGGGGGGGGGGGGGGGGGGGGGGGGGGGGGGGGGGGGGGGGGGGGGGGGGGGGGGGGGGGGGGGGGGGGGGGGGGGGGGGGGGGGGGGGGGGGGGGGGGGGGGGGGGGGGGGGGGGGGGGGGGGGGGGGGGGGGGGGGGGGGGGGGGGGGGGGGGGGGGGGGGGGGGGGGGGGGGGGGGGGGGGGGGGGGGGGGGGGGGGGGGGGGGGGGGGGGGGGGGGGGGGGGGGGGGGGGGGGGGGGGGGGGGGGGGGGGGGGGGGGGGGGGGGGGGGGGGGGGGGGGGGGGGGGGGGGGGGGGGGGGGGGGGGGGGGGGGGGGGGGGGGGGGGGGGGGGGGGGGGGGGGGGGGGGGGGGGGGGGGGGGGGGGGGGGGGGGGGGGGGGGGGGGGGGGGGGGGGGGGGGGGGGGGGGGGGGGGGGGGGGGGGGGGGGGGGGGGGGGGGGGGGGGGGGGGGGGGGGGGGGGGGGGGGGGGGGGGGGGGGGGGGGGGGGGGGGGGGGGGGGGGGGGGGGGGGGGGGGGGGGGGGGGGGGGGGGGGGGGGGGGGGGGGGGGGGGGGGGGGGGGGGGGGGGGGGGGGGGGGGGGGGGGGGGGGGGGGGGGGGGGGGGGGGGGGGGGGGGGGGGGGGGGGGGGGGGGGGGGGGGGGGGGGGGGGGGGGGGGGGGGGGGGGGGGGGGGGGGGGGGGGGGGGGGGGGGGGGGGGGGGGGGGGGGGGGGGGGGGGGGGGGGGGGGGGGGGGGGGGGGGGGGGGGGGGGGGGGGGGGGGGGGGGGGGGGGGGGGGGGGGGGGGGGGGGGGGGGGGGGGGGGGGGGGGGGGGGGGGGGGGGGGGGGGGGGGGGGGGGGGGGGGGGGGGGGGGGGGGGGGGGGGGGGGGGGGGGGGGGGGGGGGGGGGGGGGGGGGGGGGGGGGGGGGGGGGGGGGGGGGGGGGGGGGGGGGGGGGGGGGGGGGGGGGGGGGGGGGGGGGGGGGGGGGGGGGGGGGGGGGGGGGGGGGGGGGGGGGGGGGGGGGGGGGGGGGGGGGGGGGGGGGGGGGGGGGGGGGGGGGGGGGGGGGGGGGGGGGGGGGGGGGGGGGGGGGGGGGGGGGGGGGGGGGGGGGGGGGGGGGGGGGGGGGGGGGGGGGGGGGGGGGGGGGGGGGGGGGGGGGGGGGGGGGGGGGGGGGGGGGGGGGGGGGGGGGGGGGGGGGGGGGGGGGGGGGGGGGGGGGGGGGGGGGGGGGGGGGGGGGGGGGGGGGGGGGGGGGGGGGGGGGGGGGGGGGGGGGGGGGGGGGGGGGGGGGGGGGGGGGGGGGGGGGGGGGGGGGGGGGGGGGGGGGGGGGGGGGGGGGGGGGGGGGGGGGGGGGGGGGGGGGGGGGGGGGGGGGGGGGGGGGGGGGGGGGGGGGGGGGGGGGGGGGGGGGGGGGGGGGGGGGGGGGGGGGGGGGGGGGGGGGGGGGGGGGGGGGGGGGGGGGGGGGGGGGGGGGGGGGGGGGGGGGGGGGGGGGGGGGGGGGGGGGGGGGGGGGGGGGGGGGGGGGGGGGGGGGGGGGGGGGGGGGGGGGGGGGGGGGGGGGGGGGGGGGGGGGGGGGGGGGGGGGGGGGGGGGGGGGGGGGGGGGGGGGGGGGGGGGGGGGGGGGGGGGGGGGGGGGGGGGGGGGGGGGGGGGGGGGGGGGGGGGGGGGGGGGGGGGGGGGGGGGGGGGGGGGGGGGGGGGGGGGGGGGGGGGGGGGGGGGGGGGGGGGGGGGGGGGGGGGGGGGGGGGGGGGGGGGGGGGGGGGGGGGGGGGGGGGGGGGGGGGGGGGGGGGGGGGGGGGGGGGGGGGGGGGGGGGGGGGGGGGGGGGGGGGGGGGGGGGGGGGGGGGGGGGGGGGGGGGGGGGGGGGGGGGGGGGGGGGGGGGGGGGGGGGGGGGGGGGGGGGGGGGGGGGGGGGGGGGGGGGGGGGGGGGGGGGGGGGGGGGGGGGGGGGGGGGGGGGGGGGGGGGGGGGGGGGGGGGGGGGGGGGGGGGGGGGGGGGGGGGGGGGGGGGGGGGGGGGGGGGGGGGGGGGGGGGGGGGGGGGGGGGGGGGGGGGGGGGGGGGGGGGGGGGGGGGGGGGGGGGGGGGGGGGGGGGGGGGGGGGGGGGGGGGGGGGGGGGGGGGGGGGGGGGGGGGGGGGGGGGGGGGGGGGGGGGGGGGGGGGGGGGGGGGGGGGGGGGGGGGGGGGGGGGGGGGGGGGGGGGGGGGGGGGGGGGGGGGGGGGGGGGGGGGGGGGGGGGGGGGGGGGGGGGGGGGGGGGGGGGGGGGGGGGGGGGGGGGGGGGGGGGGGGGGGGGGGGGGGGGGGGGGGGGGGGGGGGGGGGGGGGGGGGGGGGGGGGGGGGGGGGGGGGGGGGGGGGGGGGGGGGGGGGGGGGGGGGGGGGGGGGGGGGGGGGGGGGGGGGGGGGGGGGGGGGGGGGGGGGGGGGGGGGGGGGGGGGGGGGGGGGGGGGGGGGGGGGGGGGGGGGGGGGGGGGGGGGGGGGGGGGGGGGGGGGGGGGGGGGGGGGGGGGGGGGGGGGGGGGGGGGGGGGGGGGGGGGGGGGGGGGGGGGGGGGGGGGGGGGGGGGGGGGGGGGGGGGGGGGGGGGGGGGGGGGGGGGGGGGGGGGGGGGGGGGGGGGGGGGGGGGGGGGGGGGGGGGGGGGGGGGGGGGGGGGGGGGGGGGGGGGGGGGGGGGGGGGGGGGGGGGGGGGGGGGGGGGGGGGGGGGGGGGGGGGGGGGGGGGGGGGGGGGGGGGGGGGGGGGGGGGGGGGGGGGGGGGGGGGGGGGGGGGGGGGGGGGGGGGGGGGGGGGGGGGGGGGGGGGGGGGGGGGGGGGGGGGGGGGGGGGGGGGGGGGGGGGGGGGGGGGGGGGGGGGGGGGGGGGGGGGGGGGGGGGGGGGGGGGGGGGGGGGGGGGGGGGGGGGGGGGGGGGGGGGGGGGGGGGGGGGGGGGGGGGGGGGGGGGGGGGGGGGGGGGGGGGGGGGGGGGGGGGGGGGGGGGGGGGGGGGGGGGGGGGGGGGGGGGGGGGGGGGGGGGGGGGGGGGGGGGGGGGGGGGGGGGGGGGGGGGGGGGGGGGGGGGGGGGGGGGGGGGGGGGGGGGGGGGGGGGGGGGGGGGGGGGGGGGGGGGGGGGGGGGGGGGGGGGGGGGGGGGGGGGGGGGGGGGGGGGGGGGGGGGGGGGGGGGGGGGGGGGGGGGGGGGGGGGGGGGGGGGGGGGGGGGGGGGGGGGGGGGGGGGGGGGGGGGGGGGGGGGGGGGGGGGGGGGGGGGGGGGGGGGGGGGGGGGGGGGGGGGGGGGGGGGGGGGGGGGGGGGGGGGGGGGGGGGGGGGGGGGGGGGGGGGGGGGGGGGGGGGGGGGGGGGGGGGGGGGGGGGGGGGGGGGGGGGGGGGGGGGGGGGGGGGGGGGGGGGGGGGGGGGGGGGGGGGGGGGGGGGGGGGGGGGGGGGGGGGGGGGGGGGGGGGGGGGGGGGGGGGGGGGGGGGGGGGGGGGGGGGGGGGGGGGGGGGGGGGGGGGGGGGGGGGGGGGGGGGGGGGGGGGGGGGGGGGGGGGGGGGGGGGGGGGGGGGGGGGGGGGGGGGGGGGGGGGGGGGGGGGGGGGGGGGGGGGGGGGGGGGGGGGGGGGGGGGGGGGGGGGGGGGGGGGGGGGGGGGGGGGGGGGGGGGGGGGGGGGGGGGGGGGGGGGGGGGGGGGGGGGGGGGGGGGGGGGGGGGGGGGGGGGGGGGGGGGGGGGGGGGGGGGGGGGGGGGGGGGGGGGGGGGGGGGGGGGGGGGGGGGGGGGGGGGGGGGGGGGGGGGGGGGGGGGGGGGGGGGGGGGGGGGGGGGGGGGGGGGGGGGGGGGGGGGGGGGGGGGGGGGGGGGGGGGGGGGGGGGGGGGGGGGGGGGGGGGGGGGGGGGGGGGGGGGGGGGGGGGGGGGGGGGGGGGGGGGGGGGGGGGGGGGGGGGGGGGGGGGGGGGGGGGGGGGGGGGGGGGGGGGGGGGGGGGGGGGGGGGGGGGGGGGGGGGGGGGGGGGGGGGGGGGGGGGGGGGGGGGGGGGGGGGGGGGGGGGGGGGGGGGGGGGGGGGGGGGGGGGGGGGGGGGGGGGGGGGGGGGGGGGGGGGGGGGGGGGGGGGGGGGGGGGGGGGGGGGGGGGGGGGGGGGGGGGGGGGGGGGGGGGGGGGGGGGGGGGGGGGGGGGGGGGGGGGGGGGGGGGGGGGGGGGGGGGGGGGGGGGGGGGGGGGGGGGGGGGGGGGGGGGGGGGGGGGGGGGGGGGGGGGGGGGGGGGGGGGGGGGGGGGGGGGGGGGGGGGGGGGGGGGGGGGGGGGGGGGGGGGGGGGGGGGGGGGGGGGGGGGGGGGGGGGGGGGGGGGGGGGGGGGGGGGGGGGGGGGGGGGGGGGGGGGGGGGGGGGGGGGGGGGGGGGGGGGGGGGGGGGGGGGGGGGGGGGGGGGGGGGGGGGGGGGGGGGGGGGGGGGGGGGGGGGGGGGGGGGGGGGGGGGGGGGGGGGGGGGGGGGGGGGGGGGGGGGGGGGGGGGGGGGGGGGGGGGGGGGGGGGGGGGGGGGGGGGGGGGGGGGGGGGGGGGGGGGGGGGGGGGGGGGGGGGGGGGGGGGGGGGGGGGGGGGGGGGGGGGGGGGGGGGGGGGGGGGGGGGGGGGGGGGGGGGGGGGGGGGGGGGGGGGGGGGGGGGGGGGGGGGGGGGGGGGGGGGGGGGGGGGGGGGGGGGGGGGGGGGGGGGGGGGGGGGGGGGGGGGGGGGGGGGGGGGGGGGGGGGGGGGGGGGGGGGGGGGGGGGGGGGGGGGGGGGGGGGGGGGGGGGGGGGGGGGGGGGGGGGGGGGGGGGGGGGGGGGGGGGGGGGGGGGGGGGGGGGGGGGGGGGGGGGGGGGGGGGGGGGGGGGGGGGGGGGGGGGGGGGGGGGGGGGGGGGGGGGGGGGGGGGGGGGGGGGGGGGGGGGGGGGGGGGGGGGGGGGGGGGGGGGGGGGGGGGGGGGGGGGGGGGGGGGGGGGGGGGGGGGGGGGGGGGGGGGGGGGGGGGGGGGGGGGGGGGGGGGGGGGGGGGGGGGGGGGGGGGGGGGGGGGGGGGGGGGGGGGGGGGGGGGGGGGGGGGGGGGGGGGGGGGGGGGGGGGGGGGGGGGGGGGGGGGGGGGGGGGGGGGGGGGGGGGGGGGGGGGGGGGGGGGGGGGGGGGGGGGGGGGGGGGGGGGGGGGGGGGGGGGGGGGGGGGGGGGGGGGGGGGGGGGGGGGGGGGGGGGGGGGGGGGGGGGGGGGGGGGGTTTTGTCTATGTATTCACACACGTATCAAGTTTCCGGTTAATACAATTCTAGCATGAATAATAAACATTTATCATGATATAAGGAAATAAAATAATAACGGTATTATTGCCTCTAGGGCATATTTCCTTCAGGGCACACTTCCATTAACAGTCAAGCAAGAAGAACTTCAGCTATGCCTTTACCTTTACCTTTACCTCCTGTCAAATAGAAAATTACTGAAGTGAAAAAGCCAATGGAATTTCAAAGATCACAGGCAGGAGACAGGTGGACAGCTCTGAGAAATTACATGAAGGCAAAGGGGCTATGTTTTATATGTGGAGAGAAATGGTCTAAAGACCACCAGTGCAAGGCCTCAGTGCAACTACATGTAGTTCAGGAAATGATTGATCATTTGCAAGATTTACAGCAGAGTTCTGAGGAGAAATCAGATGAACAAGGGCAGGTCCACATGCTGTGTGCCACAATAAACAGACACAGTAAATCTAACAAGACCATTATGCTATCAGTGACAGTACAAGGCAACCCAATGATCTTTCTGGTCGACTCAGGAAGCACTCACTCCTTCATAAATGATAAATTTGCAGATAGACTACCAGCAAGAAAAGGAAGCAGGCCCATGGAAGTAACTATTGTTGGAGGAGCTAGTTTAATCAGTAACCAAATCATTGAAGCCTATGAGTGGACATGTGATAATCATCAGTTCAAGTCTGAATTCAGGTTACTAGACTTGGGTGATTATGATGGAATTCTGGGACTTGACTGGCTGGCAAATCATAGTCCCATGCAGATAGATTGGCAGCAGAAATGGATGGCATTCCAACACCAGGGTAATATGATCACCTTGCAAGGCCTAGCTCCTGATGAGTTTGCTTTCACAATTTTATCTATTTGTTTGGAATTACCAACTGCTGAAGCTGCCAAACTTCCAGAAGAAGTCAAACAGGTCCTAGATAAATTTGCTGATGTATTTGCTCCTCCTAAGGGACTGCCACCTAGAAGACAATTTGACCATACTATTCCATTGATTCCTGGAGCCAGTCCTGTGGCAAAGAGACCTTATAGAATTCCTCCTCATTTAAAATATGAATTGGAGAAGCAGATTGCAGAAATGTTGGAGTCTAGTGTCATTCGAATGAGCAGTAGTCCTTTTTCTTCTCCTGTTATTATGGTCAAAAAGAAGGATGGAACATGGAGAATGGTAGTCGACTACAGACATCTTAATGCTCTCACTATTAAAGGCAAATTTCCTCTTCCAATTATTGATGAACTCCTGGATGAACTATCTGGTGCAGCTTGGTTTTCTAAACTAGATTTGAGGGCAGGATATCATCAAATCAGATTGGCCCCTGGAGAAGAGTATAAAACTGCTTTTTCTACTCATAATGGACACTTTGAGTTTACTGTAGTGGGTTTTGGCCTGACAGGAGGCCCAGGTACTTTTCAGGGAACAATGAATTTTGATTTATCTCCAGTTCTCAGAAAATGTGCAGTTTGTTTCTTTGATGATATACTCATATTCAGCAAAACACTTGAGGAACACATCTTGCACCTCACTCAAGTGTTGCAAATCCTGAAGGAGAAACAGTGGAAGGTTAAGCTTAGCAATTGTGATTTTGCCCAGCAACAAATATCATACCTAGGCCATGTTATCAGTGACAAGGGAGTTTCAACAGATCCCAGTAAGATAACTGTTGTTGTCAACTGGCCCACACCAACAAATGTTAAGGAGGTGAGAGGTTTCTTGGGCTTGACAGGATATTATAGAAAATTCATCAAGTCTTATGGGGTTATCAGTAAACCCTTGACTGATCTTCTAAGGAAGGGAGAGATTTTTGTGTGGAACCCCATGGCTGATAATGCTTTTGTTGCTTTGAAACAAGCTTTGACTTCTGCACCAGTTTTAGCTCTGCCTGACTTTTCTCAACCATTTGTCATTGAGACCGATGCTTGTGAATATGGAATAGGAGTTGTTCTCATGTAGAAGGGACATCCACTTGCTTTCATTAGCAAATCATTGGGCCCAAGGAACAGGGGTCTTTCAGTTTATGAAAAGGAATACATGGCTATTTTATTAGCAGTGGATCAGTGGAGACCCTATCTACAGATACAACAATTTGTTATAAAAACAGATCAGAAGAGTTTATCTCATCTAGTGGAACAGAAGTTACATACACCTTGGCAACAAAAAGCTTATACCAAGCTCATGGGCTTAGATTATCAAATCATATATAAAAAAGGGAGTGACAATACTGCTGCAGATGCTCTATCTAGAAGGCCTCCAGAGCATGCTATATCTCTAGCTATTTCAAGTGCTCAGCCCAGTTGGTTGCAAGATATTATTAAGGGCTATGAGTCTGATGCTCATTCATTGGAAATTATCCAACAACTGTCTCTGGATCAAGATGCTAAACCTCACTACAAACTTGTTAATGGGCTTCTCAGATACAAGGGATGTATTTGGATTGGTGATCAGCCAGATTTGCATGATAAGATATTCCAGGCTTTACATGACAGTCCTGTTGGGGGGCATTCTGGATTCCTTGTTACTTACAAGAGAATTCACTCACTTTTCAGATGGATTGGTATGAAAACTTATATCAAACAGAGGGTGCAATCATGTTTGATCTGTCAAAAAGCTAAACCAGAGAGGATCAACTACCCTGGGCTACTCTCTCCCTTGCCAGTTCCAAGAAAGGCTTGGGAAACTGTTACAATGGACTTCATATCTGGACTGCCATGTTCTGAAACTTTTGATTGTTTGATGGTGGTTATTGACAAATTCACTAAATATGGGCATTTCATTCCTCTCAAACATCCTTACACAGCTTCCAAGATTGCTGAATTATTCCTGGATAACATTTACAAGTTACATGGGATGCCAAGGTTTATAGTATCTGACAGAGATACAGTCTTTACCAGTGAATTCTGGCAACACCTCATTAAAAGAACTGGGTCAGTACTAAACATGAGCACGGCTTATCATCCTGAGACGGATGGGCAGACTGAGAGGGTCAACCAACAAGTGGAATGCTTCCTTAGATGCTTCATCAGTGCTCATCCCAAACAATGGAAAAGATGGATTCCTCTTTGTGAGTTTTGGTATAATACCAATTGGCATTCGGCAGTCGGAAAATCACCATTTGAGGTCTTGTATGGGCAAACTCCCAGGGTATTCGGCATCACTCCTTCTGACACCATTGATCCTCCTGACTTGCAACAGTGGTTAGAACAAAGGGAGGTGGTTAATCAGTCTGTCAGACAACACTTACTCAGAACACAACAACGCATGAAGGCCTATGCTGACAAGAAAAGAACTGAGAGAGTTTTTGAAGTGGGACAGGAAGTGTTTCTAAAATTGCAGCCGTATGTGCAGTCCTCAGTGGTTCATCGAGCTAACCATAAACTTGCATTCAAGTTTTATGGGCCATATGAAATCTTGGAACGTATTGGAGAAGTTGCCTATCGATTGAAACTTCCTGATTCAAGCAGAATACATCCAGTTTTCCATGTTTCCCAGCTCAAACAATACATCAAGAATCCCATTCAGGTACAGTCTGCTTTGCCATCAAATTTTGCTCATCTTCAGGTTCATGTGGAAATTTTGCAGCGTCGTGTGCGCCGCAAGGGAGACAGCACAGTGGCCCAAGTGCTTGTGCAATGGAGTGGGTCTTCTCCTCAGGAGGCCACGTGGGAAGATGAAGATTCTTTGAGGCAGCAGTTTCCTCGAGCTCCGGCTTGGGGTCAAGCCGGTTTTCAACGGCGGGGGGATGTCAGCAGCTCTCCTACACTGAACCATTCTTCAGATAAGCACCAGGAGATCGAAGACACTGAAGCTACAAGGGCTGGCGCTCCAAACCAGGCCACCAAGCCCACTCGCGCAAAGAAACTTCCCCAGTGGCTTGCAGGCCCAAACTGGGCCCGTTAAGGGGTGTAACTGAGATCTATATAAGAGAGAGTGTTTCTTCCCCATTTTGACTTGGCTAGGCATTGGTAGAGGCTTCGGCCGATCAGAGAGATTGCTTGTAAATTCGAACTTGCTGTGAGGGAGGATGGGAGGAACAGCAATCATATAGCATAATTCATCCTAGATCGAGTGATTCGTGGCCTGTACCTTACATTATATGTATTGGATAGATATTTTATTTTGTATTTCACATGTCATAAATGCATAACCTTATATGTTGGCAGGTTTCAACCTAGCACCCAAGTGTGTCTGTTTATTTTTCATAATTGTATAAAACGTAGAAATGCAGATAAATTAAAGTAGGCCTCATATGGGTTCTCTTGAGCACTTTTCAACATTGACATGGTCTGTAAGATGTATGTTTGACCCCATATAAATTTGACCAATGGTCTCATTGCAGTATATATATGAAAGACAAGAATAATAAGCATGTTTCGAAACAAATCCGCGCATGATTTTAAGTTTCAATTCCATGGGTACGGGTGCCAACGAATTTCCAGTAACTTACTGCAAGCTTTTTGTCGCCATTCATCTTCTTTTGAGTGATATGATCAATCTCAAGATCAGCTCAATGTCTCGTATGTGCTCATAAGGATATGTTGTGTGTCGTGCCTCCATTCTCAGTGATGAGTGTGTGTGAGTTTTGTGTGTCTAAAAAAAACGATGTTGATAGTAAAAGTCTTACAAGTTTAACTGAAGATATGTCCTCCAAGACATCAGTTCTTTACAGCCTCCATACATACTTAACTGGAGCGACTCTAATATTATCAGTTTTACTATTTTTCAGCCGTCTGTTTTTAATTTCGCTTCAGGTCGTTTTTTGGTCCGTTCGTTCCGCACGAATCTCAGTGCTGCTCTGTGTCCCGCGCGTGCGAGTTTGGGGCTTTGTTTGTTGTTGTTGGGCTTCTTTTCGTTGCTTCTTTTCGCTCGTGAATCAGTGGTAGGACTTGGCTAGCGGCCATGGACTGCGGCGAGCTGCGGAAGAGCAGCGCTGGTAAAGCACTGTTTCAAATCAATTTTATTGCTAGAACTACTGTCTGTTAAAGCACTAAAAGCATTTTTACTTATGTAATTAGCTGTGTGTGGGACTGTTAACCAGATTTGTTTTCATTTTTTAGAGCCATCGTATGTTAGTCAAAACTGTAAGGCAGCTGAAACTGCAGCGCTTCTTAAATGCGATGATGACACGCTGTTAATCAGCGCTTCTTTGCATTAGAGCATCCTATTTTTTTGTAAACTGCAGGCCCTGTTTCTGCAGCGAGATCTTATGCAGGATAAGTCAGGGATAGTAGTATGGGATATAATCACTTTTGTAGGTTCAGAGAATCAGGTTTTATACTCAGTGGGGATGTTGTTTGTATACTTTTATCTTATGCAAAATAAGTTTGGTATTATATTATGGGGCAACTAGTTTTTGTAGGTTCAGCAATCAGTTTTTGGGATAATAGAATGGGATAACCAGTTTTTTTTTGGCATAACTAATTGTGAACTGATTATCAGTGTAGTTTTAGTTTTTTCTGAGTTTTGTGTAGCCCATCATCTTTACTTTTCTGTATTTTCTCCATTTTATTTTCAGTTTAGCTGCCAGATAGGCAATGAGTCAGCATATCATGTTTTCACCTTGTTTTGTTCGGTCATTTTTCAGTCTTAGATATTCCACAGTGATATTCATTCGTTCAGATCAATTTTTTTAGACTCTGAACGCAAATATACAGGGGACAAATCTCTAGACTGAAACTTCTTTTGGCCACTGTAATGACGCTTTTTTAGCGCTCCTTGGTCCGTAATGCTTCAACTTTTTTCTGTCTACTTGCGGTTTTCTATCGCTGCATCTTTTTACCTCCTACTTCATGATGTGTGTGGTGTATTACTCAGCATCAGTGGCGGATCCAGGAATTCAACATTGGGTGTTCAAAATATTTTTTTTCACCCTAATAGAGATGCCATTGGTTCACGACAATATCGACTACAGATCCTCACTCCTCAATGTCATCTACATTTTTCTTTTTCTCTGAATCCGAATAGCGGCTACACATTCAGTTCGGGATTTCACAATATTGCAATTTCAGAATTAGATGAGGATTCACCTTACGCTTAGAAATTGGGGTTATTGGAGCCAATTTCCGCACTGGTATGCTCCCCCTCCCCGTCGTTGACCACCGCGGTGGCCGCCCACGCGACGCTAATGCCCACACCCTGTGCTGCAACATCCCATCCCCGTCTCCTCTCCACAGGCAGCGGCGGGCACGGTATTGCTGGGCTTGCACGCATCCTCCGTAGGAATCATGGGGGGCTCCGGCACCGGTGGCTCCCTCGCCTGGCCGTAGCTTGCCATTGGCGGAGGTTGCGCCGCCGCCTGGTCCGTGGGAAGAGGAAGCAGGCTAGGGTTCGAAGTCGAACCCAGGACCTACGCTCAGTCGGAAGAAGAAACAGGCTGGCGGCTGCGTGATTCTCTCTTGTCTCGTACAGTACGTGAGTGGACAGATGTGGCTGGTCGTTGTTTTGCTACCGGCTAGTGGGCTGCGTCTAAAGACTTGAACTGAGCGTAATGGGCCTATAGGCTGGTACATTTATCATACAGAGTAATATGTATATACCTATATACGAATTTTCTGCACAAAAATTTGGGTGTACATCTGTACACCCATGCCCCATGGTGGATCCGCCCCTGCTCAGCATGGGGGGAAACCCCTTTCGATCAAAAAAACTCGGGCAGGCAGGGATGCGTTCAGTGAGTACTCCCTCTTATTTTCTTTCTTTGTACCGGAGTATTCCATTTGTATCACTTTATCTTATTTTCTTCTTTCTTTATTGGATTATTTGTTATTCTTCTCAGGGCCGTCAAAGGCATAAAATGAGTTCTCAGGGCCATCAATCGCTATGCACCTACAAAATTCAGTTATTAATATAGCACAACCTAACAGAGATGTAGTATTTATTTTCTTCAGTCCTACGGAGTATTTCCTATCTAGTCATAATATTTTGGTTTCATCATTGTGCCTTAGTTCCCATTTCTTCATTTTTAGGTTTCAGTCTTTTTCATTGTTGCTCTTAGATTCCGTTTAGTCTTTTTCAGTCTAGCTTTAGCTCTTATTAGTTTTATTATTATTTCTCAGCCATAAATGTTAGTGATTTTGTTGCTTAGTTTACATTCTATCAGTGTTAATTTTCATTTAGTTTCTTCATTTTGGGTTGATCAGTACCTCAGTATGTTTTATTTGTTTGTTCTCTCAGTCTTGATTTAGTTCTTATTAGTAGCCATCAGTCTTCATGTTTTATTAATTAAGTAATCCCTCCATTCCATATTAGTAGTGTTTTACTTTGTTCTCTCGGTTTTGGTTCAGTTTATAGTATCAGTCATTAGTATTCAGTTATCAGTCTCCCCATGTTATCAGTTTTTTCTTTCTTTCTGTCTTTAGTCTCTTCTTTCTTCAATCCTATCCAGCCTCAATCCTTAGTCTTTCATTACTTCTTTTGTCCTCAGTCTCCAGTTTTCATCTTTATTCAATCATATTCAGTCTCAGTCCTTGTTCAGTCTTTCATTATCTTCTTTTGTCCTCAGTCTCCAGTTTTCCTCTTTCTTCAGTCATATTCAGTCACAGTCCTTGTTCAATCTTTTTTCTGGAGTACTCTTGTTCAGTCTTTCATTATATCCTTTTGCCCTCAGTCTGTAGTTTTCATTATTATCAGCCGTGCAGATCTAATTTCTTTTTGCTCATTTCTTCTTTCTTAGCTTTTGTATTGATAATTCACAAGATTATTTAAACCACATAGGCAAAGGAAGTTTTTTCTTAGTAAAATTCAGTACAATAGAGGTAAGAAGTCTCAATGTTATTGTCTACTTGTTCAAGGTTTTTCTTAGTCACGCCTTTCTTCTCTCTACCAGCATTAGGGGAGAGGTCCATCTAATTTGACTTTGACCTGGGCTCTCTGTAGTTTTCGGTCATTCAGTCCATGATCCATCATCAGTCTAGCATAGATGTGTGTGTGTTGATCAGTCAATCAGTTCACAGCTGCGGCTGGGCATAATTGTTGAGAAGAAAAAGAGATTAACATAGGGAGCTGAAGTGAAGCTCCCGGGGTAAGAAGAAGATTATTAGCAATAAGAAAAACAGAGTTGCAGAGTATGTGCTCTGTATTTTTCATCTTCATATTTTTCAGTTTTCAGTCCATGTTATTCAGTTATCTTCATATTATTGTCTGCATGTCAGTTTGTTCTTATTGTTTGGGAGTTTCAGTTTGTAACTATCTACTGCTTTTTTCTCTCGTACTCATCGTACCTGTCTTGGCCACCATTGGCTTCGCGGCATGTCGTAGGGTTTCGGGAATTGCGTAAGTTTCCATTTCCACCCATTCTTTAGGTTTTTCAGTCCTACCTTTTTCTGCCTTGTTGAGTATTCATTGAACATCGTGTGAAAGATCCCAAACTTTCAGCTCGTTGGCTGACACAGCGACGCTTTGTGGCATACTATGCGAAGGAAGGGATGGAGACGAAGTTAGCGGGGGATTTGTTTTTCCAGTGTTTGTTTTTCGACGTTCTCTCGCTATCTAGGAGTATTTATTCTGATTTGTCCTTTTTTAGATAACATCACCAAAATTTGTTATTAGTGCTATGCTAGCCGTGATTCAGTCTGGACAAATTTAAACATTATCTTTTCAGTTAGTCTTTTTTTGGAGTTATGTAGAAGTGTTCTGATTTTCCTTCTATAGTCATTTGTTATCATTTGTCAGGTTTTAAGTGAAGAAAGCTGGATGGCCCTGTGCCAATGTTCTGTTTGATCTGGCTATGCTGGTAAACATATCTACTCCCATCATATTTTGTTAGCCTCAGTTTACAGATTTCTAGTGTTCTTTTTCAGATTTTCAGAATTTTAGCGGGTGCTTCAGTGAGTAGTGTCTCATGGCTGCTTAGTATACTTTTTTTCTTAGTTGGTGATTGCTTAGTCCTCCCTTTTCTTCTTTTGTTACAAACTGATGCAAAGATTCTGCACATAGGTTTTCTTAGTTTTTCAACTATCAAAAATTCAGTACGCTGTCAAAAGATCCAAGTAAGGTTCCCTCTAGTACTCAAAAACACTGATATATGTTAATTTCTACACCTTTTTTTGGTAATTCAAGCACACTAACATAAATAAGCTTTTTATTTGTTGAAAGGACACAGGTAAAATTGAAGCTCAGGGGATGGAGGGCGAAGTCTCTGGGCAAAGTTTTATTTGTGCTGGGGTACCAGTGGAGGCCAGGAGCTATAGCCCAGCCCACCATCAAGGGAAGCTTTTTTCTCTGTGTGTTTGTTAACGGGTTGGTTAGGCAGTCCCGTTAAGGGTACAGGATGGCGCGCTACTCATTCGATGGCCAAAAAGGTTGACACACATTTTTTCAACCTGAAACGAGAAAGGAAACAGACACTTTTTTTTACACTGAAGTTTAGACTGTGTACTTTGTACACACAGCTGACAAACCATGATTGGAGCAAAAAGGCGACCTGAAGCTAATTTAAAAACACCCAATATTATTGGCACCTCCAAAGTATGAGCCGATCGATCAGGACAAGTTAGCATGGTTGTGACTCAATCTGTAATCAGATGCTCAAAATTCGTCATATCTATGGAAGACCGGCAAGTAAACTCCCTTTGTACACACCGATCATGGCGTGGCCTGACATCTCAACTTGGTCCGTACAAGTGTTTGTTCTCGGATCATAAACCCGCAGCAACTTCACCTGTCGGCGTGTTTCCTGGCCGTTCCAGTAGCGCGGCAGCGACAGCCACAAGACAATCCTCCCATCATCCAGTTCCCACAGGGGATACCCCCAGCTTGGCTCACACCGACTTTGGCAACCTTGATATGGCATGGCGATCGTGTAACGTTTCGACCACACAACCTTCTCAGCATCCGTGAGATACCACAGATCCATGAAAACATCACTAGTATGGTTAAGATCAATGAAGACATCACTAGTATGGTTAGGGTTGTTGTTAGGGCCGTAGACTGCAATCAAGCTGTCACTCAGCTCAGCCAGGGCTATTGCTCCTTTGACTGGCGCGACTGGCAGCGGCAAGTGGAGGAGATCCGGCCGCCAGTTCTCCTCATCGAGGTTGTATGCCACAATGTGTTTACCGCTGTAATCATAGTCGTAGGCCAAGAGATAGAGGATGCCCTTTACCAGGGCCACAAGCTTGGAGCAAGGTACAAAAAAGGAATTTGGGGGGCAACCTGTCTCCCTCCACTCACCGGCTGCATCGTCGAGGGTAAGGATCTTGCAGAGAGGGGCTTTCCCGTACGATTGCGCCATGGCCAGCACCTTGGTCTCTCCCGTTGTGGAGGACCTGCCTAGCGCAAAACGTGTAGAGCAGCAGTTTTCATACTGCTCTAGGTGCTCATCTGGCAAGAGGGAGAAAACACCAGTGGCCGGGTCGATCACGTAGGCGTGCTTGTCCGAGCCGACGAGGCAGAGCAGCTGGTCATGGTTGCTATACGCCAACTCCCAATACAGATTTTCCTCTTGAGGGTTATCGAAACGCATCTGCCTTACCCTCTGGCCGGACGAGTCCAGGATGTGGAAGTCCACTAGCCTGACCTGACGGGCTGCGACTGACATCTCCAATCTGAAGTCGGCGACGAGCAGGTGGTGGTGGCGGGCCTTGTGGGCGGCGACGAAGGACGAATCGGAGACCAGGGACCGCCATGACCTGCAGACGGCACGGAGACGGCAGAGTGGCTTCGCGGGGAGGCGCAGGAGGATCTCGTACAGCAAGTGTTCGGGCAGGATCAGGAAGCTGTCGTCGGCGACGGGCGGGGTAGTACTGCTGCCGCCGCAGTTGTTGGCTTCGCTTGCAGTGCGAGGGAGCGACGGCGACGCCATGGCCGGGACTTGAGTTTATCGATCTGGTTTTGTGTTACGGAGAAGATCCTAACTGCTTCGATTACGAATAGTAGACGCCAGCGCATATATAGCCTACACACGTTCGTCTTATTATTAGAAAGTTTGACTGATCGTACGCCCACGATCGAATCCGTTGGATTAGGCAGGAGACGTGTCGGATTCACCATCGCTGCGTTTTTCAGAAAAAGTCCTTGTATAATAAGTCAAGGAAAAAAATGTTGGACCCCGATAACCTCCTGACGTTCGGTCTGGAGCGACACTGGCCCGAACGAATCGTTCCGCAAAACCTGGGAATCCCAGCACGAACCATCGAGAGACCTTAGCTTTTTTTTAGACAATCGAGAGACCTTAGCTGGAAAACCCTTTCTTAAAAAAAAGCCCACAAAGACTAAAAAATAGAATTGGGCCAAAAAATGCACAGGACAACAAAAAAATGGGCCTATCATGGTAAAAGGTCATAACAATATACACCTAATTTTTTTTAATTGCCAGTATCCATAACACACAAACAAAAAATAGACTTGAGGGATGGCAATCATCAATGTTGCAACATGGCAATTCTGTATGCTGTCAGCATTTGCCATGTCAAAAATATCATGGCAAAAAATTGTTTTCGAGTACTAAAATAAAATCAAAAAAATTAATACCTGATATGCAGATCGCTGAAAGTACAAAGAAAAGAATTTGCCATGATAGAGATCATAAATTTGCCATGATGTATAAAAACATTATCTAATGAAAGTTATGAACAAAAATTGTCGAGGCAGATTTAATATTGAAAATTTGCCATCATATTTAAATTAAAATTTCCATGTCCTTCATGATAAATTTGCCGCATATGTAAAAAATAACAAATCACAAAAATAAAATTTGCCAAGATGCATACAATATAATTTCCATGATGTATACACTATATTTGCCATGGTCCCATGCAAAAAGAAATTTGCCACGTTGCATAAAAAAGAAGAAATTTTCCATGGTACATAAACCATATTTGCCATGCTCGAACAACTTAATTTGCCATGGTACAATAAAAATTGCAATGGTATTAGACGAGAAAACATGAGGAGTAAAAAATAATTTTACCATGGACCATGGCAACTTTGTTGGAAAATGCTCCATGAAAGTAAAGTAATTTTTGCAATGTTGAAAAAGAAAAGAAAGTTGCCATGATACATAAACTATTTTTGCCATGGTCCAATAAAAATTTGTGATGGTATTAGACGAGAAAACATGAGGAGTAAAAATAATTTTGGCAGGGACCATGGCAACTTTGTTGGAAAATGTTCTACATATCATGATCCGTACACTAAAAAAATGCCATGATCTGTCCACTATAATTCCTATGATACGTACACTAAAATTTCCATGGTCCCGTTCAAAAATAAAATTGCCATGTTGAAAAAAAAGAACAAAATTGCCATGGTCCACACAAAAGTATTATTTGACCATGTTGCCAAAAATAGAAATTGTCATGCTGCATTAACTCATTAACTACATTTGCCATGCCCCCTAGAACTTAAATTGCCATGTTGCAAAAGAAAGAAATTGCCATGTTGAAGAGTTGCCGCGCTATATTGAAGAAAAGAGTTTGCCAAGGTATGTTATATAAATTGGCCATCAAGGGGTATGAATTTGACCATGAGATTTCATGAGAAAACTAAATTTGCCATGCAAAAATAGAAGTATTCGAAAAAGAAATCCAAAATGTCAAGTGATCAAGCGAATTAAAAATTGCCATGTTTTGCAACACATGGCAAATATAGGGAAAAATGTCTTGCACTAGATTGTGGTAAATGAGTGTGTGCAAACCCATTAAAGTGTCTTTGCCATGCTATGTGAAGCATGATTTTGCCATGGGTTGGTAAGAAAAATTTGCCATGATCCATGTAAAGGACTTGCCATGGACACGCAAAAAAGGATTTTGCCACTAGCCTAAGGATTCCATCAATGCCATCATGTTGTATAGGCCGTGGCAAAACAAACACAAATTTAAAAACTTAGTATGTGCAAAAAACAAAGTGGCACCTAAGCATAGAAAGAAGCTATGCACTGTTCGATGGCAACAAACACAAATTGGAAATTTGCCATGGCAATTACATAGTCGTAGAGCAAAAAAACTAAAAAAAATCAGTAACTTGCCATCTAAAAAAGAGCACTAAATTTAGTTTCATGGAAATTTAGCTAATTATGTGTAAAATGTCAGAAGGCAACTTCAGAAACTTTTGATATCTAAACTAGGTAATGGCAATTGTATGAAAACAACATGGCAAGTTACTGAAATTTTTGCCATGAACAATCGTGTTTTCCCCTATTAGAAAATATCAAGTTGTAATCACAGAAAAACAAAAAGATGCCATGGCAAGAAATAACTAACATATTAGTTTTGTTCCCTTAAAATCAGGGCAATTTTACCATGTGAGTAAAAAATAAAAAATCACTGATGGCATGGCAGCAATTGAACAGAAACATAGCAATATTTGACAAAAAAAATTGCAGAGATATAAAGGAAGAAGGTGGGAATACAGCGAAATTACGATGCAGGCGTGAAAAGGCTTAGGAGTAGGAGGCGAGCTGCGCATCGGTTGCGCACCTTGCCGGCGCCGGGATGCGCGGCAGGGACGAACGTCGCCGGAAGATAGTACGCGCTCGAGCCCCCGATGTACCCGTGCTTCTGCGCGCACTCGAGGAAGTCGCCATGACCCCGTGCTCGAGGCCGCCGCCGTGTCCTCCCGTGCTCGTGGAGGCCGGAGGTTGTCGGGCGGGCGTCTCCGCTTGGTGGTGCGAGCCAGCGAGGAGGATGCTTCTGCCCGCACTCGAGGAAGCCGCCATGACCCCACGCTCGAGGACGCCAGGCCGCCATGTTCCCGCGCTCGAGGACGCCGGAGGTCGTCGGGCGGGCGTCATGGCTTGGTGGCGCGAGCCGGCGTCGAGCCGTCGAGGAGGATGAAGGCGTCTTCCTTCTCGGCGTCCCCGCGCTCGACGGCGTCGATTTGGACGACATCGCGTCTCCCGCCTCCATGGCCTAGCTCATGCGGGGAGTGGAGCTCCCGAACGACTCCCTCATCCTCACGCCTCGCCCCTGCTCTCCGTTCGCCCCCTGCACGGAGCCGTCGCGGCTGCCGTCGGCGAGCTGCCGCACCTGCACCTCCTGTGCTTCCTCCCCACATCCTGTACGAGTGTGTGTTGGAGCGAGCTAGCGAACGGATAAGGTGAGCTTGGTACAGAGTGTGTGGTGGTGGTAGCTAGTGAATGATTCGTTCGGGCCGGGTGGCATTTAGCGGGAACGAGAACGATGGGAGGAACCGACGTGGCACTGCAAAGCTGCTGTAAAACTGGGAATGCATCGTGATGGACAACGATGAGAGCGTTCGGGACGAGATGTTAAAAACAGGCGCGTTCGGGACTTATTGATTCCGAAAATGTTTGGATCGTCGAACACCATCATGGGCCGGCCCTTTAAAACTTGGACTTCTCTAATAACTCAAGGAAAAAAATGTTTGGATCGTCGAACACCATCATGGGCCGGCCCTTTAAAGCTTTGACGATGTGCCGCTCTGATCGACGAAAAATAATACTATGTGGTCAAATGGAGCAGAGACACTTTCGGAAGTGTGAGAAAGGAAATAAAGAGGTTGAAGATGGCCCTGGAAGAGCTGCGTGGCGATCCAGCAAGAACAGCCCCCTCACACGCTGAGCTGAAGATCAATGAGAACCTGATTGAGATGTACCACCGAGAGGAGTCATGTGGCGGCAGAGGGCAAGGATAGAATGGCTCTCCGCGGGCGACCGCAACACTAAATTCTTTCACCTCCGAGCGAGTATCCGCAGGAAGAAAAACATGATAAAGGCCCTGCAAAACTCCCTCGGAGTTGTGGTTGATGATCCGATAGAGCTACGAGCAATGGCCAATGATTTTTATCAAAGCTTGTACACTTCGGAGGGGGTACAGAATATGGATGCCGTTCTTGACCATGTTCCGAGGAAGGTAACAGCTGAAATGAATGCTTCCTTGTGTGCTCCATACACTAACGAGGAGGTTAAGGTTGCTCTCTTCCAGATGTTTCCAACAAAAGCGCCGGGGCCCGACGGATTCCCTGCTCATTTTTATCAAAGACACTGGGACATGTGTGGAGAAGAGGTAACAAAAATCATCTTGAGGATAGTTCGGAGGGAGGAGAGCCCGGAGTGCATCAATGATACTGTTTTGGTGCTCATCCCCAAGGTAACAAGTCCCACGGTCTTATCTCAGTACAGGCCAATTAGTCTATGCAATGTTTTGTATAAAATAGCATCCAAGGTGATCGCAAATAGATTGAAACTCATCCTTCCAGACATAATCTCTGAGGAGCAGTCCGCCTTCGTCCCAGGAAGGTTGATAACAGATAATATTATCTCTGCTTATGAATGCTTGCACTTTATGAAGCGATCCAGGTCTAAGTCAAACAACTTTTGTGCGTTGAAACTGGACATGATGAAGGCCTATGATCTTGTAGAGTGGACATACTTGAGAGCTATCATGACAAAGCTTGGTTTTGCGGGACAGTGGATAGATACTGTTATGAGCATGGTGTCTTCGGTTTCATTCTCGGTTATGTTCAATGGAGAAAAGCTTGAATCGTTTCAACCATCAAGAGGGATCCGACAAGGAGACCCAATCTCCCCCTACTTATTCTTGATTGCAGCAGAGGGCCTTTCGTGCCTTCTTAAATCCAGTTCTTCGTCATCGTTTGCGGGTATTTAGGTGGCCCCGACGGCTCCCACCGTCAGCCATCTTTTGTTTGCAGATGATAGCCTGTTGCTATTCAAGGCCAATGTAGAAGGTGCAGATGTGGCGTCAAACTTGCTTGAGACCTATTGTGCTGCTTCGGGGCAGAGGATTAATCATGAGAAGTCTTCCATATTTTTCAGTAAGAGGTGTCCGGATAATCTAAAGGATTCTATTAAAAACACCTTACATGTGCATAAGGAGACTTTGAATGAACGCTATCTAGGCATGCCTACTGACGTGGGCCGCTCGAAGAATGGCACGTTCAAATATTTGAGGGATCGTGTTTGGGAGAAGATCAAAGGTTGGATGGAGAAGCTTTTGTCCTCGGCAGGTAAAGAAGTTCTAATTAAGTCGGTTGCCCAAGCGATGCCAGTATATTCTATGTCTTGTTTCAGATTACCCAGAGGCCTTTGTGACAATATTACTTCAATCATAAGACAGTTCTGGTGGGGAAGCAAGCAAGGGAGAAGGAAACCCAGCTGGGTGGCATGGGACATTATGACCAGACCCAAACATCTGGGAGGGTTGGGCTTCCGTGACATGGAGATCTTCAACTTAGCACTCCTGGCTCGTCAAGCTTGGAGGCTACTAACGGGAGAGCTCAGCTTGAGCGCCCGGATTCTGAAGGTTGTCTATTTCCCGGAGTGTTCGATACTTGAGGCTGAGCTCGGGTCACACCCGTCTCAGATATGGCGCTCGATCCTTGATGGTCGAGACGTAATGATGCAAGGTATCGTGAAGAGGATTGGCGATGGTGAAACAACAGATATCTGGAGACATAATTGGATACCGAGAGACAGGTTCAGGAGGCCCATAACATCACTTTCTCAAGATCCACCAAAGCTAGTCTCCGAGCTTATTAACAACACCACGGCGTCATGGAAGGAGGATTTGATCAGGGCAACATTTGCTAGGTTTGATGCCGAAGAGATACTCAAGATACCCTTGTGCACTCGCAAGGTTGCTGATTTTTGGGACTGGTAGGAGGAAACGAGGGGCATGTTTAGCGTTCTTCCGCTTACCGCATGATCCTACGAACCAAACATGAGCGAGAGGCTTGGCTGAATGAAGAGGAGGGATCGTCCATTGTGCAGCATGAGGTGGACAAGTGGAGTAATATTTGGCACTTGCAGGTACCTTCGAAACTCCGCATGTTTGTGTGGCGGCTTGCGAGAAATTCCATGCCCACTGTCGAATTACTGAAGCATCGAAACATGGCTACCGAGGACAAGTGTCCCTTGTGTGGGGCGGTTGACACGTGGAGACATGCTCTTTTTATGTGCCCGATGTCAAGCAGCGTATGGGCCCTAGCGCCGGAGGACTTGGTTCATCATTTAGTAGACAGAATGGAAGAACATCCCAAAGATTGGCTCTTCGCAATGAGTGAAACATTGAACAGAGATATGTTTGCGCATATGATTGTTATCATGTGGGCTATTTGGCGAGCTCGGAGGAAAGCGATCTATGAAGATATCTTCCAATCACCACATTCTATTAATGGTTTCATCACAAGCTTTCTTGAGGATCTAAAGCATATTAACGCAAGGGAACCACAACAGATCGGTGTTAAAGCCCCCAGGCCGGCCCAGTGGCAGGCCCCTGCCACAGGATGTGTTAAGATCAATGTAGATGCTGCGGCACCAAGGCATGCTAGATTTGGGGCCGTTGGGGTGATTTGCAGAAGTTCAGATGGATTATTTTTGGGAGCTTCAGTACTGGTATTGAGGCATATTGCGGATCCGGAGACGCTAGAAGCGATTGCGATCAGGGAAGGCTTAGCACTAGCGGAGGACCTCTACCAACGGCGTATTCATGTTGCATCTGACTGTAAACAGGTGGTGGAGTCTCTGAAGAAGGAGAATGCGTCCTCCTATGGAGCTATTGCGCATGAAATAATGAACCACTCCTTAAATTTTGATATTTGTAAGGTTAGCAATGAATTTAGGAGCTCAAATTATGAAGCTCACAACTTAGCGAAGCATGCTTTATCTCTCGGGGTTGGACGCCGTGTGTGGCTGGGCCACCCCGGAGATCTTCCCTCCGTCCCTGTAAACATTGTGACGACTTAATAAAAAGCTTCGTGAGGTTGTCTCAAAAAAAATACTATGTGGTTTGCCAAGATCGAACCCACGCCTCCATTTTACAATATTTTACTCCCTCATTTCCGGTTTATAAGGTTCAATTCAAAAATCTCACCAACCAAGGTAGATGGTGAGTGGTGGAATACTTTTTGTAGTTTGTAAAAGCACCCAATTAATGCTTTTGTTTTCCTCAAAAAGGTATGTTTACCAATGCATTAATTGCAATGCATGCATGCATAAATTACATGCATTGGTCAATTTTCTCTTAATACTTGCATGCAATGATTTAATGCACCTTGGAATCTGAACATGTGATGAAAACAACCAAATTGAGCCTTATAAAATGGAAAAACTAAAATTTTGAGATAATCCCTATAAACCGGAAAGGAGGGAGTACAATACTAGGGAAGGAACCAGCCGGGCTGAGTTTGGCTTCTATCAAAACTAAAGAGTCGCGTGTAATAAAGGGTAGTGTGTATTAATGTCAAAAAGAAAGGGTCGCGTGTATTAATACCACCTCGTTGATTTAGACAACATTAGAGCAAGTACAATAGGATGACATAGGCGGGCTGTAAGACTTTAAATATTATATTTTTGATGAGTTGGCGGAGAGAGAAGAGAAACGGGCTACTCACTAACAGCCGGCTGTAGCACGTGCTCCTAGACATTCTGTGAGAGAGGGAGGTGGGCCATGTATCAACAAAGTGGTACAAATTCATATGTATCTATTGTACTTGCCGGCTATAAGGCTAACTATAGATGACGTGGCAAGATCATATAGGCAGCAGCTGGCTATACTATTAACCATGCTCTTACACCAACTTATATATGTGAGCAAGTAGACAACGGACAAGCCTTTTTGGAAGTTGAACAAAACAGAAGAGGTGCTGGTCCCATTTCTAGGAAGGAAAGAAGACCCAACAAATAAAAACATACATGGCAAGAAATAAAAGAGAGCGCATGAAGGGAAAGAAAATAAAAGAGAGGCCCAAATAAAGATGGGATGTGTTGCGCTAAAAAGAAATAGAAGAGGATGCATGGCAAAGAGATACCATAAATATGGGATGCAAATAAGGATATGCATGATAAAGATGGGATGTGCTGCGCTATATAATAAAAGAAATAAAAGAAAGGACGCATGGCAAGAAAATTCGAGGAGATCCGAAATACCCCCTATGTTCCTAAATATAAGTCTTTTTAAATATTTCTTTTTTTTCGGGAAAAACTTCCAATCTATTCATCTTCAATCATGGTAGTACAACGAACACTAGAAATAATAAAAATTACATCCAGATCCGTAGACCACCTAGCGACGACTACAAGCACTGAAGCGAGCCGAAGGCGCGCCGCTGTCATCGCCCCTCCCTCGCCGGAGCCGGGCAAACCTTGTTGTAGTAGACAGTCGGGAAGTCGTCGTGCTAAGGCCCCGTAGAACCAACGCACCAGAACAGCAACCGCCGCGGATGAAGAGTGTAGATCAAAAGGATCCAACCTTTATTCCATCTTCAGGGAGCCGCCACCGTCTCGCCTTCCTGAGCAGGACACAAACCCTAACAAAGTTCGGAAAAAGATCTAAAAACGGAGCCCTCCCACCGGCAAGGGCCGAGATCCACTCCGCCTCCATGGCCATAGGGCCACCGGAGACGGGATGGACCGGCGCCGGTGGGAGGCAGAAAGCTAGGGTTCTTGGACTATATACGAATGAATATAGACATATTTTAGAGTGTAGATTCGCTCATTTTTCTCCGTATGTAGTTTATATTGAAATCTATGAAAAGACATATATTTAGAAACGGAGGGAGTGAGATGTGCTGCGCAAAAGAAATAAAAGAAAGGACGCATTTTATATAAAAGAAATAAAAGAAAGGACGCATGGCAAGAAAAATCGAGGAGATTCGAAATATATGGGGGTGTGCTGCGCAAAAGAAATAAAAGAAAGGGCACATTTTATATAAAAGAAATAAAAGAAAGGACGCATAGCAAGAAAATTCAAGGAGATCCGGTAAATATATGGGATGCACGCTATAGGAGAAATATATAAGATGGGATGTGGGCAGTATAATACATGCGTCTATAGACATTAAAAACAAATATTGTTTATGTTGTTTTTTAAAAAACTCTTCATGTATTTTCTTTGATAAATATGTGCGTGAAAATATATTCAAGAGTTGCAACAAAAATATTTGCAAACACAAACATATTTTTTTCAGACAGGTTGTAAATAACAATCCAAGTGACCCGTTAGCAGAGGGGTGGGAATTATAAGGCAGACAATGTTGACGAACAATACTGGACGAGCATAGAGGAGGCATGAGAAGTTCCGGAGCGATATTTCACGTCAGAGTGAAGCAAGGACGAGCCCGGGACGACGCCGCGAGGATGAGCTTGAGGTCATGGACCTGAGCTAACAATAGGAATGTTGTTGAACATGCCATAAGTTGGTGATGCTTGAACCAAAAACCGCCCATGATGCATGCATGTCTTCGTAGTGTGCTAATGTATCATCGTCTGTTCTCGTCATTTTCCTTTACCCATAATAACATCTCATTCCACGCATGTCATGAATAAATGGATTATTGCTAGCCTGTTTGTACGTATTTTTTAAATCTACATGTAAGCCATGTTGAAATAGAAGAGCTGGACTTCTGGAACAGATTCTTAGGTTCTATACCCCTTTTGTAGATTAAAAGAGCATGTGATATATTTTTCTCCCATTGCATTGCACGGGCTTGTGGTTTTTGGTAATTCAACCCGCAATACTTTTTTAAGGAAAGAGGCAGTCTCAGTCAAAAATTTCATCCGTCTGTATCGATCAAAAAATCAGCTGGGCCCTCGGCCATGGATGGGCCTTTTTTGGACCGTGAGCCACCTTCAAAAAAATTGCTTCAGCTAGAGCTCGAACTCGCGACTTCAAGCCCAGTCGAAAAGGCAGCAGCAACAATCAAGTAAGACATCATTATTTGACATTCAATAATACCACCTCGCTCCTTTAGATATATCCCTACCAGTTTATATAGGGCTGCATGTTTCATGTAATTTCAACAAGAAGCCTTATAAATACTCCCTCTGTTCCTAAATATTTGTATTTTTAGAGATTTCAAATGGACTACCACATACGGATGTATATAGACATATTTAAGAGTGTAGATTCACTCATTTTGCTCCGTATATAGTCATTTGTTGAAATCTCTAGAAAGACAAATATTTAGGAACGAAGGGAATAACAGTGAGAATTGTCGGTATAAAGGAAGGATGTATTTCCATATTTAAACGAAATTGTGGGCTATCTTTGGAGCTATTAAAAAAGGAAGGATGAGGCTATTAAGAAGGAAAATTATGGTCTGTCCTGTGATGAGGGGGTATAAAGGAAGGATGGATCTTGGCGTACTAAAAAGGAAGGATACATTCCTGGAACGGAATGATGAGGCGAACCACGATGATGGACGCAGGGACGGATTAAGGGGGGGACGAGGGGGGGCGAGATCCCCCGCCAACGATCGCGCAGTCCCTTGAAACGGAAGAGATGATCGCTACTTTTTTTTACCTGTGTGCTTGCCTGCAGCCTGTTTCGCCCCCCCTATTCCCATCGGCCTTTGTATAGGCGTATAGCCCATGTAACCAGTGCAGCCCATTGAACATTTACAGGCTAAAAGCAAAAAAACTGAGCCGAGCAGGCCCTGCACACCACGGCACGCTACGATTGACAGGCCCCCAAAGAATTAGATGACAACGCTAGCACGCTACGCACGTCGTCAGTTCGTTCGACTCTTCGTCTCCAAAAAATTAGCGATCGGATCTCTGACTGGCGACTGCCTCCAGCGCTCGAAGCCAGGTCGCCGGCGCGCCGCCAACGCCCATCGAGAAGCCAGGATAGGAAGGGGACGCCGCAACGCCCGGACAGGCGCCGATCCACGGACACGTTGCCGGCAGCCCGGAGGCCGGAATCCTGGACACAACGACGGCGGACGACGGGCAGCCGGGCAGGATAAGCGGCAGCAACACAAGGGGAAAAGGTAATTTATTTTCACATGGATTAGTAGTTCATGCCTTTAACAACTGTAGAAGTATAATCATCCAAACTACAGCCCTTAATCGTCAATATAAAATTTTCAATTGTTTGTGCTTGTGTAGACATGAAGAGAAAGAGAGAATCCATTCATAATTTTTTCAAATCCGTTGGTTCAAGCTCTCGGCCATCAGAACATGATGCTACTGCAGACAACGTTCAACCTAGCGAATAGAATCACCCAAATTGTACTGATGGTGATGCTCAAATTGATCATGATGTTTCCGTGCCAGAAGCTACGGAAGAAGCTCCAATTATAACCACAAGTTATGACCGAGAGCCCGGGCGACGTCTTCAAATTTGGCAACTTCCTCCCGATGAGCATGATGCTGCTAGGCGTTTTTATATATCTAAAGGGGCTTATCAACCAATCTTAAAGCCAGATGAGTATGAATTTACTGGGACAGGGGCTGGCCGTAGGCGATTCCAAAGTGATTGGTTCACGAATCATTGGTGGTTGGAGTATTCACCTCTAAAAAATTGTGCCTATTGTTTGCCTTGTTTTCTCTTCTCAAAGAAGACAATTGGGAAGTGTGGTTCAGACACATTCACAGTGAGCGGATTTGATAAGTGGAAGAAAGTTAACAATGGAAAAGAATGTGCTTTTCTCAAACATATGGGCACTACTCCCAGCTCGGCTCACAATTTTGCAGTTCGGTGTTATGAAAACTTGAGAAACAGAATTAATCATGTTGATGAGGTGATGAAAAAGCAAACTAAGAAGCGGGTTCTTGATGCAAGACTAAGGCTAAAGACTTCCATTGATGCCATGAGGCTCTTGTTGCTGCTTCAAGGGAGGTACATGAGGTCCATAATTTTTTTCAGCATGCAAATTTCATTGTAAATACAGTTAATGCATCTCCCAAACGCAATGATGAGCTGTTAGAAAATCAGGCTGCTGAAATTGCTAGTGAGATTGAATTGGGAGAGCTTGACACAGGAAGAGGGGCCAATCAAATAGGTTCTTTACAAAGGGCCGGAGACACGAGATGGAGTTCCCACTACAAATCTATCAAAAGTTTGTTAAAGATGTTTGCCGCAACTGTTACAGTGCTAAGAAGTGTAGCGGCTGATCGTTCAGCTACAAGGAACTCAAGAGGTGATGCCGGAGGTGCCTTGAAAATCCTACTGACATTTGATTTTGTGTTCATTCTACACTTAATGGAAAGAATCATGAAAATCACGAATGTCTTGTGTCTCAAACTTCAACATAAATCTTTGGACATTGCAAATGCATTAGATTGTGTTTCTAACACAAAGGTGTTGCTTGGTGAACTACGAGAAGATGGATGGGACAACCTTTTTGAAGATGTGAAATCCTTTTGTGTGAAACATGAGATTGACATCCCGGACATGGATCAAAAGTATGTATCTTTTCCTATCTCTCTATGATTATATAAATTACAATGTAGAGATTTAGCCACTTACATACTTCTCATCAATGTGTAGATCATGCAACTAATTCTTATTTTTCAATATATATTAATTTTAGGTATGTTGATGTGACGAAATCTCGAAATAAACATGACAACACCACAGTTATCCATCATTACAAAGTAGATGTGTTTAATGTTGCAATAGATCAACAAGTGGAGTTGAATGATCGATTCAGTTCTCAAGTTACTGAGCTTCTAGATCTTTGTTCATCATTGGACCCGAGGCATGATGCCTTCAGCAAGTCAAAGATATGCAGACTAGTGGAGAAATTCTATCATGCAGATTTTTCTAGTCAAGAAAGAGATCGGTTGGAGTGCGAGCTACCACATTTCCAGCTTGATACATTCAACCATCCAGAGATCAAGAACTGCAAATCACTTGCTGATCTAACAAAAGGGATAGTTAAGACTGGCAAGTCTTCTGACTATCCAATGGTTGAGAGGTTGTTACGATTGGTGATAACTCTTCCGGTGTCAACTGCAACAGCAGAGCGAGCCTTTTCTGCAATGAAATTAGTCAAGACGCGGCTTCGAAGCAAAATGGGAGATGATTTTCTTTGTCATTGCACGCTAGTTTACATTGAGAAGGAACTTGCAGCCAAGTTTAGCTCTGAAGAAATAATTGATATCTTTGATACTGGTGCTCGTAAAGCAGAATTCAAATTGATAGAAATGTAATTTATTCTTACTATTGAACGACAGACATATGTTTACTATCTAGATGTCCTAAATCCTATTATTTACTATGGTATCTTTTCATATATCCTATGATTCTTTTACGACAAATATATCCTATGATTTTGAAGCTTTTGGTTCTTGCCCCCCCCCCCCCCTCTCTCAATTTTGTGGCTCCGTCCCTCCATCTCAATTTTCTGGCTCCGTCCCTGGATGGACGTGCACACACATACACTGAGATTCGATAGTGCAGTTCATGGCCATCTACCTGTGTCCTTTTTCTCACGCCTTCAACAATTATAGCTCTTTTTTCCTAACACATGCACCAACACAATCACATCGACAATTAAAATCCATTCAGATAAACAAGAGCTTAAATCGTGCTTCGTGAATGATTAATTTTGCCGTTCAGTCTATGCCAATCGTCTCAAGCCTACGTCGCACTCAGTGTAAGATTTTTCAATTATATCACACCAACATACTCATCTAGATGTCGTCAACCTCCTAGACTATGGGCATGTTTGGTTCATGTCCTGGGTGTGATGCCTGGTAAAAGTTGATGTCTGATAGTAGCCTGGGCGAAGGAGGATTTTTGTATGGCCTGGCTGCTGTGTGCATGTGATGTTTGGTTGCAAGATTGGCCTGGGACAAGTACTTAAATATTAAATAATTAGAGGGGAGTGCTTCGGTACAACCCCCCAAAACGTATAATGGGTAGGATGGTCATTTCACATTAGGTATAGGAATACCCACCCGACGTCGTACGTCTGCGCGCGTCGTCGTACGTCCGCCTTGTATTCCGCACCCTTCGCCGTACGCCCCGCCCGCGTATGCTGCACCCGTCGCCGTACGTCGCCGCCGTACGCCCGCACGTCTCCACGCTGGCGTCAATAGTTTTGGAAAAAAAACGTCACGGGAGCCGCCGACGCCCTCCGTCGTAACCCTAAACCCTAAACGCATCCACGCCGTCTCCACGTCGCCCCCCGTCTCCACGTAGTCGCCGTCGCCCTCCATGTCGCCTCCCAAACAGCCCGCCGCGCGTGCCCCGGCGCCGTTGCTGCTGCCGCCGCGTTCCTTTGCCGTCGCCCAGATGGCCGCCCACCCGTGATCTTCGTCGCCGCCTTCCTCCCCGGATTCCGCCTGTTACCACCGGCCATCATCCTGACGCCGTCGACACCTGCCTCGGCCGGCCAGCAACGTCACGTCGTCAGCGCGTTCGTCATCGGACAAAATGGATCCAGCTGACATCCTCGCCGCCGTGCAAGAGGTTGGTTTGACTGTAACCTATGTGCGACGTCATTGTGCTTGATGAACTAATTATTTTAGGAATGATGTTACACGGTGTTCGATTGATCTTAGAATTTTCTTAAACATGTATAGATAGAGGAGGAGGGCGATTATGATGGCGATGATTACGGCGACAAAAACGGAACCTCGTCAGTGAATATGGATGAACCTGCTGAGGAGAACTACATGAGTTTGGATGAATCTTATAGTGGCAATGTAAGTGTGGTCAATGTTGATAAAAACAATAAATACGATAAGCCGCACGGACAATTACATGTTTTTTTTTTGCATCATGCAGCGACATGGCGATAATGATGCTGATATGGATATAGATGATTCATTTGCTGAAAGTGCACTCCGGGTATGTTTAAAAAAATTAGGAGAAGATATGACATAATAACCGTATGAGCGCTTACATGTATTTTTTTAAAATGTACGCAGATGGACGCGGACGGGGACTTTGTGAGGAATATTGTGGACGATGAAAGTGGCAAATCGCACGTTGGTGCATCTCATGATGACAGCTCCAGCAAAGTAAGTTTTGAAACTTACATACATTACATATTAAAATAATAACTGACTGACATACATGGTTTCATGCCTTAATTTACAGGGAGATGTAGATGGTCCTAGCGGGATGAATGAGCATGTTGTTGATGATGTGTTTAATTTTGACATCGGATTTGATGAATATCAGCAAGATTCATTGGACATGCATTGGAAGGTCATGAGGAAGATGTCTAGGTCACTAGGAGAGGCTTACATTTTCTATCACCAGTATGCTAAGGAGCGTGGTTTCAGCGTAATAAAGGACTCGCTGAAATTTTCGAAAGGTCATGAGGGAGGTATGCGCTTGAGAAAGTATATGTGTTCGAGAGCTGGGAAACGACAGGTAAAATTTTGTACAATGGAAGGCAGGACCTGCAGGCTCAGAGGGGAGACTAGTTGCTTCTGCGATGCGCATATAACTTTGAAGCTTGATAAAGAGCGTGACGTTTGGTATGTCAACAGTTTCAGTGATGATCACAGTCACATTCTAGCTAGACCGGATGAAGTCACGTTTCTTCGGTCTCATAATCAGATAAAAGAATTTCAGAAAGCTGAGATCTTAACTATGGCAGGTGCTGGAATCAGGAAACATATGATTTATGATAATCTCGTCAGTAGGTACGGGTCATATGCAAAGGCTGGTTTTGGGAGGAAGAAGCTTTATAACATGTGTTATAGAGAAAAAAAATGAAGTTGCTTGCACAAGGTGATGCAGACACTGCCATTGGGATCATGATGACCAGAAAAGACAGGGATCCAGATTTCTTCTTTGAGCACACCGTCGATGATGAAGGAAGGCTAAAAAACCTATTCTGGTGTGATTCTCAATCACGTCGAGACTATATTGACTACGGTGATGTGACCGTCTTCGACAGCACATACAAGATGAATAGGTATGGCATGCCATTTATACCTTTTGTCGGTCTGAACAACCACCGTTGCACCACGGTATTCGGTTGTGCTCTTGTGTCTGACGAGACGGAAGATACATATGTCTGGCTGCTTCAGACGTTTTTGAGGGCTCACTGTCAGAAGAGGCCCAGGTCAGTAATTACTGATGGAGATGCAGCTATGATTAAGGCCATCAGAAAGGTACTTTCGAATGTTTGGCATCGTCTTTGCTCGTGGCATATTGAGAAGAACATGCAGAAACATCTTCATCATAAGTCTCTAAAGGAATTCAGGTCTCTACTTTATTATGCCACTTCAAAAAAAGCATTTGAGGAGAGATGGGCAGCGTTTACCGCCAAATGGCAGTCGGAGAAAACAACGACATGGTTACGTAGGATGTACAAGAAAAAAAGGCTTTGGGCTGCATCATATCTGTCTGGTGGGTTTTTCCTAGGTATGCGAAGTAACCAGCGAAGTGAGAGTCTGAATTCATGCCTTCACTTGCATCTAGACTCCGGTATGACTATTGTTGACATGATTGTGCACTATGAGAACTGCATAGTTCGTCTTCGTGAGAACGAGGCGCATGACGATTGCACAAACACACAGACAGACCCAGTACCAGTATTGGACGAGTGTAAAGATATTGAGAAATCAGCTGCCCGTGAGTTCACTGCGGCAAACTTTTATATCTTACAGGAAGATATGAAGAAGGCACGGGAGCTTGAGGTCCTTGAGAGACTGAGAGGAGCAGACACTCACAGATTCATACTGACATGGAAGGAAGATAGGGATATCAGATTCACTGTGGACTACACCCCAGGTAACTCCGAAGAAACCGTGAAGTGCAGTTGCAGAAGTATGGATCGCAAAGGACTTCCTTGCAAACATATTCTTCACGTTCTGATTCAGCTACGCTTACGTGAGATACCTAAGTGTTTAGTACTGCGGAGGTTGAGCAAAATTGTAAGGGGTGGACTTCCCGTGAAGCGCACTAGCGATCTGTTTGCGTGGGGATGGGCAGGTACAGGGGAGAGAGCTAGGTACAGCGAGTTGACTATCTTATCTGCCGAAGCATCTCATAAAGCATGCCATAAACCATTTTTATTCGACAAGTTGAAGGCGGCTCTGAGGGACATAATAGATAATGATTACACTGAGGAGGATGAGCCTGGTGCGGAGAAAAAGTTTGTGAACGACGATGCATTTGAGCCTAATCAAGATCATGTTCTGATTCATGATCCCGCAAAAATTAACACCAAAGGCACACCAAAACAGAATGTTAAAGGCCGCGGTAAGGGTGGTCCTGATGTCACTAAAAATGGGCGACCTAAAGCTTTTGATGAGAAGAGCAAACGTCAATGTGGCCAGTGCGGTCTTACGGGTCATTATAAGTCCACGTGCCCTCAAAATCCTAAGTACGATTTTCGTATGTTCATGTAAATCTTGTTGTTCTCTAAATTTATTTGTTTTTTGTGAATTAACACATATCTTACTGTTTTTGTATGTAGGAACTTTGCTTGAATTCCGGAGTATGGAAGATTACTTTGCCCTTTGATTGAAGACAGTTTCTTGATGGATTGCTTCTATCTACGAGATCATTTTTAATTGTTAGATTATGTTATATGAGACTTATTTTACTTTGTTGATGTCAGACTATGTGCTAAGATACCCACATAACTATTGTTGATGCCAGACTATGTTATGCAAGAAGTATTTTTACTCTGTTTATTTGGATGTGTTCATGATGCACTGTAGTGCCGTCGCTGTTTACTGTTGCTGTTCTACACTATCGCCTGTCGCTTATTACGCCGTCGTTTTTAGCTTTTTTAAAATAAAAAACAAAGCCCGACCAGTGTGCCGGCTAGTCTGACATTACACAGACCGCACCGACGGCACTGTCCCACAGGGCAGCGTCGGACGGCGGTAGCAAAGCGAGTTAACCAGAGGGGTCCGACTACCTCTGTGGCGCCGCGTATTTAAGCCGGTCGTCGCGCCCTCCGTCGGGCGAGGTGGGACTAAACAAATCCCCTCAGGTTCCCGTCGCCCCGCAGGGTACTTGGGTCGTCGTGTGTCAGGCTTGAAAGCTTTATTGGGCCGGCCCACGCGGTCACGCGCGTCGCTCCCGACACGGCGGCGGCGATGGAATGTTTAGTCCCACCTCGCCTGGCACTTGTCTTGAACTTCTCTACTAACTCGACAGTTACTGGGCTGTCTTGGCTGCCATGTTGGCCCGTTTGCAGACGTGCAAAGATATTCACCGGGCGGGCATTTTTTTAACATAATATTGAAGGAAATATGCCCTAGAGGCAATAATAAAGTTATTATTTTATTTCCTTATATCATGATAAATGTTTATTATTCATGCTAGAATTGTATTAACCGGAAACTTAGTACATGTGTGAATACATAGACAAACAGAGTGTCACTAGTATGCCTCTACCTGACTAGCTCGTTAATCAAAGATGGTTAAGTTTCCTAACCATAGACATGAGTTGTCATTTGATTAACGGGATCACATCATTAGAGAATGATGTGATTGACTTGACCCATCCGTTAGCTTAGCACGATGATCATTTAGTTTGTTGCTATTGCTTTCTTCATGACTTATACATGTTCCTATGACTATGAGATTATGCAACTCCCGAATACCGGAGGAACACTTAGTGTGCTATCAAACGTCACAACTTAACTGGGTGATTATAAAGATGCTCTACAGGTGTCTCCGATGGTGTTTGTTGAGTTGGCATAGATCGAGATTAGGATTTGTCACTCCGATTGTCGGAGAGGTATCTCTGGGCCCTCTCGGTAATGCACATCACTATAAGCCTTGCAAGCAATGTGACTAATGAGTTAGTTGCGGGATGATGCATTACGGAACGAGTAAAGAGACTTGCCGGTAATGAGATTGAACTAGGTATTGAGATACCGACGATCGAATCTCGGGCAAGTAACATACCGATGACAAAGGGAACAACGTATGTTGTTATGCGGTTTGACCGATAAAGATCTTCGTAGAATATGTGGGAGCCAATATGAGCATCCAGGTTCCGCTATTGGTTATTGACCGGAGATGGGTCTCGGTCATGTCTACATAGTTCTCGAACCCGTAGGGTCCGCACGCTTAACGTTCGATGACGATCGGTATTATGAGTTTATGTGTTTTGATGTACCGAAGGTTGTTCGGAGTCTCGGATGTGATCACGGACATGACGAGGAGTCTCGAAATGGTCGAGACATAAAGAATGATATATTGGACGATGTTATTTGGACACCAGATGAGTTCCGGGGGTCACCGGATAAATATCGGAGTGCCGGAAGGGTTATCGGAACCACCGGAGAAGTAATGGGCCTTATTGGGCCTAGGGGAGAGAGAGAGGGGCAGCCAAGGGCTGGCCGCCCCCCCCCATGGGCCTAGTCCGAATTGGACTAGGGCGAGGGGCGGCGCCCCCTCCTTCCTTCTCTTTCCCCTCTCCTTCCTTCTTCTCCTAGTAGGACTAGGAAAGGGGGGATCCAACTCCTACTTGGAGTAGGATTGCCCCCCTTGGGCGCGCCCTATGAGTGCCGGCCGGCCTCCCCCTCGCTCCTTTATATACGGGGGCAGGGGGGCACCCTAGAACACACAAGTCAATAGTTGTTTTAGCCTTGTGCGGTGCCCCCCTCCACAGATTTCCACCTCGGTCATATCGTTGTAGTGCTTAGGCGAAGCCCTGCGTCGGTAACTTCATCATCACCGTCATCATGCCGTCGTGCTGACGAAACTCTCCCTTGGCCTTAGCTGGATCAAGAGTACGAGGGACGTCACCGAGCTGAACGTGTGCAAATCGCGGAGGTGCCGTGCGTTCGGTACTTGATCGGTTGGATCGCGAAGACGTTCGACTACATCAACCGCGTTACTTACACTACAAAAAAAAGACACATCCGTGACATTTAGGGCCGAACGAAAAAAAATTATGTCATACTTATGACACTTCTATGATGATAATTGTGACAAAACCCGGTATCATCATAGATGTGGTGGGCTCCTACTTCTATGACAAAAAATCATGACAGAAAATGGGCTTTTCGTCCTGGGCGGGCCGGAGACGCAGCTGCATGACATTCTTTGGGCCGTCCATGATGGAGAAAATCGTGGTAGAAGCGAGGGCGAGGAAAATATCGGGGGAGTTCCCGGTTATGGTGGGTGGTCGGCGGCCGAGCGATGCGCGTTTCTCTCGTACGTACGCGCGTGTGTGCGAGGTGTTGCGCTCTAACTGAACCCGAGCAAGGCGTTGGGCTCTAACTGAACCCGAGCGATTGCACTGCAGGCTACGCGTTACTGAACCCGAGCGATCGATCGATCCCTTGCTGTTAACTGAACCCGAGTGATTCCTTCGCTACTGCTGCTAACTGAAGTCGATCGAACACTGCTGCCTCCTTCCCTTGATGAACAGTGGGCATTGTTGGGGGGTTTGGATGAACAGTTCCCGGTGGGGGTTGGATGAACAGGACCCCATGGTAGTAGAGGCCGTTGCCGCTGGATGAACAGTACCCCGATCGATCGAGCCGGTGGATGAACAGGACCCCGTGGAGGGCTGGATGAACATGACCCCGTGGAGGGCTGGATGAACAGTAGCTGGTGGAGGGCTGGTTGAACAGTAGCCGGTGGAGGGCTGGATGAACAGTAGCCCGTGGAGGGGTGGTTGAACAGGACCCCCGTGGAGAGGACTGGTTGAACAGTAGCCGGTGGAGGAGCGCGCGGTGGAGGCTGGATGAACAGGAGTCCGTGGATGAACAGTCGCAGGTGGAGGCTGGAGGAGGTCGACGGTGGATGAACAGTAGCCCGTGGAGGCTGGAGGAGGTCGATGGTGGAGATGAATAGTATCCTGTGGAGTCCCTTTTTACGGTACGCCACACCCCTCCCGATGAACAGGACCCCCGTTTCGACCGTAGCGCTCCAACCCAAGTCCGTTTCCTCCATTTCGCGGTACGCCACACCCCTCCCGATCAACAGGACCCTGTTTCGACCGTAGGAGGTCCGTTTCCTCCGTTTTGCGGTACGCCAGACCCCTCCCGATGAACAGGATCCCGTTTCCACCGTGGTCGGTCGAACACAAGGCCGTTTCCTCCGTTCTGCGGTACGCCAGGCCTCGTTTCCATCGCCTGTTCCGTCCAAGCCGGTTGGCTCCCGATGAACAGCACGTGTTCCGTTGCCTCCCGATGAACAAGACGCATTCCATTGCCGCCCCATGAACATGACGACGGCGCAGCTTCTCCGTTCTGACCCAGCCATGTACACGAGCCCTGGCCGTACATATGCGCGAGTAGGTGTTTGAGACCCCGCCTGTATGTACGTACGTGGCCGTATTTTCTTTCTTGCACCCTGGCCGCTGTACGTACGTGTACATGCTACGTGCGCGCCTCTACTACGACACGTGTGCGCCTCTACTACCACACGTGCCCTTCCTTGCACGGCCACGGTTCATCGCTGCAGCCTGCAGACAGACCGATCGACCAGTATGTACGTACACGTTCGCGACCAGAATGACAACGCTACATACGCTTCGACCGGGTGGGTCCCGACTGTCAGGCACTTCCTTGCGTGCGAAGATGTAGCTGCTGGGTCCCAGCAGTCAGGGGGGCGAATCATTTTTTTACCCGTAATATGGACGCACTTCCTTGCGTGCGAAGATGTAGCTGGTGGGTCCCAGCAGTCAGGTGGGAAACGTTTTTTTTGCGAAATACGATGGCCCGTCCGGTGGGTCCCTGCTGTCAGGTGGAGGAATCATTATTTTCCGCAAAATAATGAGGCACTTCCTTGCTGCGGCCGTGGACCCAGCTGCCAGCCTCTCCACGTACAGTACTCTTCCGATGGAAGTCGTTCCTTGACCACGTTGACCACGCCGCGCCGAGAGCACCAGGGCGGTGGACGACGGCGAGGCCTAGGAAGGGGACGACACGGAGCCGGGGAAGACGCGGCAGTGGATGCCCACGCGAAGAGGAGTACAAGGGTTCACTGGTTCGGCTGCGGTGTGAGGCTGTCGTCGCCGCAGAATAGCAGGGGGTGTGGGTGAGTAGAGGCAGATGGCCTGGCCAGCGGTGGGAGTAGTAGGGGGCGGTGAGGCCTCCGTGGCAGCACAGCCGGCCACGGGAGACAGGAGCAGGCGGCATGACCGGCGCTGCTTTGGGCGGCTGGAGAAAGAAGACCAGAGGTTGAAGAAGCACGACAGCCGTTGGATGGACATCGTACGGTAACTGCAGCTAGAATCGTTTATATTGACTAAGTTGACAAATCCCTTGGTACGCGTCAACTTAGTAGGCCCACAGGTCAGCTTCCGAAACGGTGCGCCCCAGATGTCAGGGGGAGGAATCATTTTTCGGGCGGGTGAAGCTAGAATATCCGAGATTGAAGAAGAAGCACGACATCCGTTGGATGGACATCCAACGGCCACTTCTGCTAGAACCGTGTGTTGACTATAAGTTGACAAAGCCTTGCGTACGCGTCAACTATTTTTTTTGAGGGGACGCGTCAACTTAGTAGACCCACAAGTGTGTGGCAGAGAACTTATAGCCCATTTGATATTTGTAAGAATGTACAGCCCATTTTTGAATTCTAATGAAATTTACTACAGCCCATTTACAGTTTGTTAAAAGTACAACCCATTTTCTAGCTAGGACAACGATTAATAATTTCAACCAACCGTTTAAAACAGAATTCAATAAAATTTCCCACATTTTGATGGGATACGAAATATTTTATCCCGGAATTTCTAGTCAGATTAAATACAATTTCAATATAAATTTGTATTACGTAAAAATCGAACGAAACATTGCGCGCGCAACAATTAATGAAATTAAAATTTTCAAAATCCAGAAATAATATTTTATAAAGAAATTACGTGTTTGGCGCATTTTTTTATAGTTACTGCCCAATTTTTATAATTACATCCCATTTATTATTTCTTAAAGCCCATTTTCTTGTTAAGCCTAATGCATCCCTCATAGGAAAGATTTGCAGCCCAGCGGGGCGGAGAATAACAAGTTGACCTTGCCTGGGTATTCCTCAAAAAAGAGTATAGCTGGGCTAGCCATTTTCAGCTTGAAAAAAATTAATATCTGGGCTGGATATATGGCCTGGGCTAGACGGGCCACAACCCGCCCAGTTAATACCCTGCTCTCCTCTGAACAACAACGAAAACATCGCTCTTGCCTAAAAAAACCGTAAACATCGCTCAAGAAAAACTCTGCAGTGCTCACACCTCAAAAAGACAAATACTGCTCGAGCTGCTTGGTCCCAACTGTCGGCCGCTCCTTGTGCAGTTCTCTCGTTTATTGACTACATAGGTTGACAATGGTGTGGGACTGTGATGTCAGGAAACCAGGAGGAAGCAAAAAATATTACAGTTGTATATAATAAGGAGGCACTTGCGTACGTGCGGCTATGGCCCTGGTGGGTCCCCACTGTCATCCTCTCCAAGTAAAGTCATCTCCTCATTTCTCATGCCGTTGACCATGTTGACAACGCGAGACGACGGCGCCACGGCGAGCGCAACAACTCGAAGGACGATGGAGAAGGCCTCGCGGGCCCTACGGATGGTCTGATACAGCACCCGCTGCTCATTCGGGAAGCCAGGATCATAGGGCCACATGTCCGCGACGGCATTGTCGTTCGCTTGTTCACCGATGCTCGTTGAGGAGACGGAGGTTGCAGCACAGGTCCTCCTGCGCTGGTAGCTCTGCCGCCATTAGGGCATCGAAGTGGGCCGCGCCTGCTCTATGGTGAACACGGCATGAACCGGCTTGGATAGTGGCGCCGGCTCCTGGTCGGAAGCTACGTCCATCGTCTGATTGTCGTCGCTCAGCTCGGCGAGCTCGCTGGCGAGCCAGGATGTCCGGCTGCTGGACCGACCCGCTGCCAAGCATGAGTCTGACTGCCCTGGCCCACCCAGACCGCCTCCCTCGCCCGCGTGCGCTTTCCGCCCGAAACGGTCAGCGCCGCCAGCCCCGCTTCCCGGTGCAGGCGATTGCTCCGCCTTCAAATGACACAAGTGCCGTCCGTCCGTCCGTCCATCTGTCGCCCACATTAATGATACGCGGTTGCCGAGGCGGCTACTCCGGCGCCACATGTATGTCCCTCTGCCGCCCACCATTGCTATATAAACTGCTGCGCCGGCCATAGCCGCAGTCATCCACCTCCGTTCCCTTTCTCCTGTCCACACCACTACTCCCACCATGGCTTCCTCGCGCTCCAGCGCTCTTCGGGACGGGCGGACGACGGACCACAAGGAGATGGCAGCCATTGCTGCTGACTGGCTGGCCGGCAGGCAGCCGGAGGACGACGACATCCCAATGGAGAACATGGTAGTCGACGATCCGGTGCCAACCCCCTCCTCCGCGCCATCCTCGCCGGTGCATTGCACCATGACCATCGGCGAGGCCCGTGCCCAATACATGGACACGGTGAGGCAGAAGCATGAGGAGCAGTTCCGGGAGGCGCAGGCCGACGCCACCTACAACCACCATCTCCTCCAGGAGCACCTGCAGGCGAAGGAGCAGATCGCCGCGGAGCGGGCGGAGCAGTAGGCGCTGCTCGACTCGTACCGCTTCGCCCGCGAGGATCGCCTCGAGCGCTGGCGGTACCGCATGCGGGTGGCGGAGGCTGCGGCCGCCTACAAAGAGGGCGATGAAGCGGGCGAGGCGCTGTTTGGCGAGACCGAGGATGAGGCAGAGGACAATGCCAGCTCCGACGAGTCCCCGCTCCGTTGGCGTCGACGAGGCCCTGCTCCGCCGAGGCCCCGCAGCGCCAACAACGAGGCAGAGGACACCGCCAGCTCCGACGAGTCCCCAGTCCACTGGCGTCGACGAGCCCCTGCTCCGCTGAGGCCCCGCGGTGCCAACAACGAGGCAGAGGACACCGCCGGCTCCGCCGAGGCCCCGCCCCGCCGGCACCGAGGCGGAGGCCCTACTCCGCCGAGGCCCCGCCCCGCCAACAATGAGGTAGAGGACATCGTCGGCTCAGCCGAGGCCCCACCCTGCCGGCAACGAGGGTGAGGATTTCCCCCGCTCCGCCGAGGCGCCGCCTTGCCGGCAACGAGACAGAGGACATCGCCGGCTCCATCGAGGCCCCGCCCCGCTGCCAACGAGGCCGCGCCACACAGAAAACAAGGAAGAGTAGAACATGGTAGGTCGCCGCCGCTCGGGTCCAAGTAAGGCCACCACTGCTACCCTCCGGTTGAAGCCAAGCTAGGTGGGTTGACCATTGATGGCCGATTAGCTTCTTGGCGGCGACGTGGAGTCGGAGAGCTATGTTGGAGAAGGACACTGCTTCAGTTACTTAACTGCAGGGGAAGTTGGGTCACTGGCATGTGGGCCCAAGAGGCATCTGGCCCACATGTAAGTGACGCAACTGCACCTGTTGTTATGTCACTGAAGCTCAGTCCGCTGAAGAAGAAGCTTCTGTTCGGCTCAGCCAGACACGGGTGCTACGGTTAATTAATTATACCTCCAGCGCACCCCTTTTTAGTTGAAGAATGTATGAAATGTAATGAAATCCGGCATGTTTATATGAAATCCGGCAGTGTATGAATGAATTTAGTTCAATTTGTTTGAATTCTTGTATCACTGGCATTGGATGAACATGCAAAACAATACATACTAGCATTATTCCCAGGGTGATCACCTCGTTTGCAGCAGTTTCACATGTACTCCCTCCGGTCCTTTTTAGTCTGCATATAAGTTTTGTCTGAAGTCAAAGTATCTCTACTTTGACCAATTAGAAAAAAAGTATCAACATTCACAATGTAAAATCAACTGACTTGAAAGAAATCTAATATGCGAAGTAAAAAGGAACAGAGGGAGTACAAAATTTAGTGTTCATGTACATTGCAATCAACACACAGGCCTGGCAATTCATAGAGAACATTCAAAACAATCAATGATTATGCATCTCAGCGATTCACATGTCAGAGCCAATATTTACTTCACAACTAAAGAATAAAGAAAAATCGATCGATGCTGCTAACAGCAAAGGGCGTCCCATTCGAAAATATCAAACGCATGTCTTCTTGCTAACATCAACGAGCAAAATTTGACAAGGTTGTCCCATTCAAAAATGTCAAATGCGTGTTGTTTTGCGTACATCAATGAGCAAACTTTGACAAGGTTTTCCCATTCCAAAATATCAAATGCCTACGATTGTGCAATGGGCAGGGTTTGCCATCAGTTCAGACATTGACATGGCACCTCGTGCTAAATAAACCAGCTGTTCTTTTTGTGCAGTTCCACCAAAATCAACCAAATTCGTGCATAGCTTGTATGATTTCGCCTTTATATGTTGCAACGCCTTGAACATATCGGCACCTCCTTTCTTGTGGTGGAAATGAATGATTCGAGAACATTCGATGTATTCGTGAACACTTTGTGCAGTTCCCATTGAAATCAAGCTGAGCACCCCTGTTTGCATAAATAAAAAAAATGATTAGTATAAAGAAAACTGTACTATGAATTGACAGTTTAAACAGTCAACCTACATGATCCATGCAGAGCACACATTTAAAAAAAATGGAACTCATCGGAAGGAATCGTAAAACAACATTGTACTGGCCATCACAGCAACAAAGATGGAGATCCGTGAGTCCTTCTGAGCTGAAGTTAGTTTGTTCTTGTGGGCAATAATGTAACCATCCTTCAACTGCTCCCTTCTTAAGAAGAGAGGCTTGGCTTCTTTATCCTGGCGTAATCGGAACTAGGCACTTCACGTACTCCATATTCTTCTTCAGAGGAGGATGATCCTGTTGTGCAAAGACAAGAGGACAACTAAATGCTAGCATCCCTGTTTGCTCAAAAAAAAGGAAAGGAAATATTTAAAATAACACAGATGAAGCACTTCTCAAGGACAATACCACTTTCTCATGACAGTATCTAAACAGTAGCACAACACCAATAGAGATGACAAAGCTCAATCATATGGATGAAATCCGTGGGCGAGTACCAACCTTTCTCAGGAGGCTTATTGTGTAGAGCATACAGATCAAGCACTTCTCCGGAACCATCTGTTGTTATCTACTGTGGTTGCCATGCTTACTATATACTCCTCGATTAGTTTAATGTTTCCAACATCTTCTTGTGCAGTTCCACTAAAATATATGGTATCTTCAAAGAAGATCCCTGTTTGCACAAGTAGAGATAATTACATATTACATTAAGAGTGGCATCAAATCAGTGGCAAAACAATTGCTCGTTCCAGCCATAGCAATAAATTAAGATGCAAAACTATATCATTACTTGTGTCATCACAGTTCCAGTGTTTCATTACAGAACCGGGAGTTGATTTTTGTTTTTCTTCCGCTTGTTCTTCCCCTTCATCACTTGGTTCAATAACAGACAAGCTTCACCTTCAATGTAAGATTTGGCATGTCAATTAGGGAGCACAAGTATAGCACTAAACAACGACGTTAATTTTTAGATGAAAGTGGCAAAATACAGGCCAACAGTTGTGAAATATCCTTATCTTACCTCAATGGAATATTACGGTGCACATACAGATTGGAAGTCTTGTCTCCATTTGTGCAGTTCCCTAAAATCAAGCAACATTAGCGTACAAGTAGCACAACATATGAAAGCACACTGCACAATCATGTGAAAGAAGGCTAGTACTGACCTCTCATGACGCGGAATTCAAAAAACTCACAAGAAGAAGATCTGAACCAAATTTGCCAACACGGATAGGAAGTAAGATCTCCTCTTGTGCAGTTCCACTAAGATCAAGCAATCAAGCAACGTTGTCGGTGTGACATTTTAGTTGAACTGCACAAAACACTCTTAAAACAAAAGTGTTTTGTGCAGTGCAACAAAAGGTCACAATAGCAATGAGGTGAACTAGATAACCCTGTTTACACAGAGGTGCAAAGGAAACAACTAGTGGTCAATAACGGTGGATGACACAGAAGCCAACAAAAAGAAGCATCTAACTTATCTAAATGGGAAAGAAAGCAAGATAGTAGCATTTGTCAAACGGTGACATTGATTAATATTAACAGAGAGATTATATTAACAATAAAATTCGTTAAACATGTAATTTGCTTTTAACTGTGGCATTGCATCAATTTTCCAGTGGCATTATTAGAGGGTGTTTGTTTACAGGGACATTTTGGTGTAGGGACTAAAAAAAGTCCGTGTCAGTCCCATCTAAACCAAACAGGAGGGACTTTTAGGGACTAAAGAAAGAAGACCCCGAGGGAGAGTCTTTTTGGGACTTTTTCCAACAGTTGCCCCTGCCCCGCATCGCAGCTTGTCTCTATTAGTTCATTACTAGGGGTAACATTGTCTTTTAGCATGTCATTTAATAACCTCTAGTCCATGTTTAGTCCCTGGAACCAAGCAGGTAGGGACTAGGGAGTTTTTAACCAAACAGGGCCTTAGATTAACAACAGCTAAAGAGTTGCACGGGACAGTGGACGCACCAGCACCATGTGCATCTACCGGTGTATGAAGGGGTGATGCACAGTCTGTTGCAACAAAGAACAAAAACAACCAAGGAGCATATTTGTGTTGGTCCCAGTTTTGTTATCTTTAGACACCTTTCCCTATGTGAGCGCAGCAAATCTAGTCCCGCTCAAACTCTACAGCCTTGTCCCCCAAAACAAAAGATCAGTTCATTACAGATGTGCGTACTGCGTTTGTCATTGTTTCCCCTTTTCGACCAACGTAGGTGCTGGATAGCCAGTCTGTACTAGTACTTTCCCCCTTCCTTTCCTCTTTGAACCACGTCCTAGATTCATGCTATACAACTTTCCCCACTACTTTCATGTTTGATCCGACACCTAGATTCGAGTGCAGAAGCGGAAAAAGCCCACATGCAGCTAGAGAAATGCATGTGGAATAAGTAAATTATACCTTAAGGTTCTTGGGGTGTGGTTCGGTGGGCGACCAGAGGCCGTTCGGCCCACACTATGTACGGCGGCGAGGAAGAAGGGGTCGGAGGCCCTCCCGCGCCGCCGCTGGGTGAAAGAGAACAGCTGCGCCGGTAGTGGATTCCCTCCCTCACCGACGGCAACAGCGTTAAGCCTCCTTCCCTTCCCGGCGGACGGATCCTGACGGCTCTTTGACCAGCAGTGAGGGGAGAGAGAGAGGCCAACGAAGTCTTGTTTAGATCTGGAGAGGGTGAGAGAGTGTGAAGAGAGCAACTACAAGAGCTGAGGCTCCAGCGTGTGTATATATACTGGAGCGAGAGTGTGAAGAGTGCAAACCCTAGAAAACAAGCGCCGAGGCTGCAACGTATACGTGATGAGGTGATTATACGGCCACTACGAGATCGTATAGCTCCGTATCCATCCATTTTGACCAGTCAAACAAACTTCCTGGCACCGCCCTAGATTACTTTCTCTCTCTGTCATGCGGGGCCAACCTTTCATTGGGTGGAAGAAAGAAGTCGAACAAAAACAAAATTATGCTCAAGTGTAGTTATCGAACCCGAGACCTCAAGTTTGATGGGCGAACAGGCTAACCAGCTACACCACCCCCATGTTATGTTTAACGAGAGGAAAATAACCTTTAATACATTCCTGCATTTGTGTGACAAGCATGCCGTGTTTTTTTTTTGCGTGGGAGTCATTGGGATTTAAATCATAATCGTGTCATGTGGCTTTGGTGGTAAGGTCTTTTGGGATTTGAAGCCGTGTTGGTAGTACAGAAATAATGCAGCCTTAGTCACCTTACTTTTCTCCACGTAGTACGTTGGGTCCCACCAGTCAGAGGGTGAAACAAACAAATTAATAAGAAAAATTAAAAGCGCTAGCGGTGTATCTTACCTCACACATCTCACTAATGCTCGTGAACACTGTCCAATCGATCCCTCTGTTCGCTAACGTACTACTCCCTCCGTCTAGGTGTGTAAGTCATCTTACGAAAACCAAATAATCCCAAAACACTTAGGCGCGGTACATTAACTTCTACCTCATTCCTTGTTTCTTGACATATCAACCAATAAGAGATGTGAAGTGTGCATGCTTTTAATGACTTGAGACTACCAAACACGACATGCAGTGGTTAGTTCATTACATGCAATGCTATTAATTAGCAAATAAACATTAAGTTCTCTCGTTTTCCCCTCCTCCTTGGTCACGGTGCACAACCTATGATGACTTATTCACCTAGACGGAGGGAGTATTTTAAGTGAATCCTTATTATAACATGCACACAATTTTGGGCACTTGTACTTGACCTAAGTCAGTGTGCCACCATATCTCGTACTACTCCCTCCGTCTAGGTGTAATAAGTCACGTTAGAAGGTGCAGCGGGACCAAGGTGCAAGCAGATTTTTTTTTCTAAACGAGGTGCAAGCAGATTGGAGGAGAAGGAGAAACTTGACCGGTCCTTCCTCCAATCAAAGCCCTGATTTCTGTCTCTAAACGCAACAATTAATCACAACAACTAAGAGATGCCGTTTTAGCTACCATGCAGGGCCACGTATTAACTCGCATGCATTAACGCGTAGTTGCGCTCCATGCATTGGGTTTCCAGGGGAGATAACAAGGCAGAGTAAGGAGCGTTTGGTTACATTGCTAGGCTGGTCATAGTGGTGAGTAACTTGGACTAGTAACATGCATATGTTACTAGTCTATGTTACTACTTTCATAGTAGGTAGTAACATATGGATGGTAACATGCAAGTCTTCATTAATTGAGATATAGACTCATTTTACCTCGGCGTGTGTGTGTGTGTGTGTGTGTGTGTGTGTTTAACAGCATGTGTTTGTTAGAGAGAGCGACACATCGAGCTACTCCTACAGAGAGATGGTGTGTAGTGTACGATTTAGCCGTGAGAGTCGGTGCATCCTCTCGTTTCCGAGCGTACGGTCGGGACAGGCGGGACAGCTGCCATGCCCGCTCCTGACCAGCCTGGCCCACCCAAAGCCCCTCCATCGCCCGCGCGCGCTTCCCGCCCGAAACGGTCAGTGCCACTCCAAAGAATCGGTGCCGCATTCATGCCCGGGCAGAGCGGACGTGACCTCTCACTGGCGCCTGCGTTGAAGGGAGAAGCAGATTCAAGAGTGATGGTTGCTTCGTCCGTCCAACTTACTGCTGGGTCTATGTGATTTGACGGCTCATTGGTCATTATTACTGAGGTGGTAGGACTACTGGATGTCCCACACTTTCGGCGAAAGGAGGTACTACTAGATTACAAATTTCTCCATTCTCAGCGGAGGAGTGCGAGAGCAGTGAAAACACGCAGGCTCAGTGATTACATGGCCCACCTCACACGATCAACATATTTTCTGGACACCGTGCGACACCTAACTCTTTACATAGTACTAGTATAGTACGTACTGTAATTTATCAGCGAGATAAATTTGTACAATGCTATAAAGCTTCCAGCTTCTATTTCATGTATCTTGCATCCAAGGTTGCCCATTGCAACATTTCATCAAATACAAAGGAGACTAACATGCATGCTATTGCGTCTCAATGATTGACAGATCATAGCCAATATGTACTCCCTCCGTTCCAAAATAAGTGTCTCAACTTTATGCAAACTTTAGTACAAAGTTGTACTACTACTAAAGTTGACACTTATTTTGGAACAGAGACAGCTAAAGAAAAAAATGATCCATGCAGTCCCTAGCCCTTGAACCATAAACCCTAACCAGGCTTTAATTTGCTGGCAACGTTGGAACTTCCGAAGAAATGAAGTTTGCAACCCTTTGACCATCAGATCATTTTGTGCAGTTTCACCAAAATCGAGATGAGCATCCCTGTGGCAAAGTAATTGAAGAAGTGTGATTAGAATAAGATTACTGGGACTAGTTGATGAGACATAAACTCATCACAAATACAGTACGTAGAAGCCAGTAGAGGTATGTGCGGGGCAAAGAAGTAGAGAAATATCCACATGGAGTGATGTGGGCAGCTGGAGCAGTGGTGCAAGCCGGCTGTAAAGGGAGTTGTACCTGAGGGATGTCAGGACGTAGCTCAACCTAGAGGATGGCGGCGGGAGGAGGCAACTGCCCACGTCACGGCAGTGAGCAATGGACGAAGGCAACCTCACCGGCTTTGTGAGAGAGAACGGCGGGGACCCCTGATCGGGACGTGCCGACAGTGGGTTTTCGCCGTTGGCGACGGCGACCGTATCTACACTAAGCATCCACCCCTTCCCCCGGCGGACGTGATCCGCCGGGATGTTAGAGATGTGGCCACAGTCGTTTTGTGCGAGAGAGTGTGAAGACTGAAGAGAGCAACCCCAGCAAGCAACCGTGTAGGCTTGTCCTGCCTATGTATATGGTGGAGCAGTTTCCTTTTCTCTCCATATGAACCTATTTATATTGCGTACGTGCCACTAAAGAAAAAAAACTTTATTTATAAATGACGCGGCACCTACTACTCGTTCTCCTATAAACCTTGCGCTTGGCATCTCCAAAATACTCCATTAACCTTGCGATTGGCTCTTCGCCTCTTCGGGAAGTCGAGCAATAATGGTACTGCAGTATATATCGTTCTGGCTATATGAGACCGAATGAATTGCTGCACGTCCACCACGTGGCCGAGGGTCGAGGGGCGAGGGAGAGTGCGTACTATTACGTCCGTTTCAATATGGATTACATACGGAGCAAAATGAGTGAATCTACACTCTAAAATATGTCTATATACATCAGTGTTTGGAGTATGTACTAGTAGTTCATATTGAAATCTACTAAAGGACATATATTCCAAACAATATGACAATCTCTCTAACCAAGGTAGGGACGAGGAGTAAACGGAGGGAGTAGTAAAATTTTCTCCTCGTCCTGCGAGCCACCGCGCGCGTAGGCGAGGGAGCGGGCGTAAGGCGTACTAAGCAAGCTTCTCCTCGTTCTGCGAGTTGACGGGACACATCAAAAGTACTCCAGTGTATAGAGCCTTGCCTCTAAGGTAGGCCCCACATGGTTTGCCTCTTTTTTAACATAACGCGTCAAGTCGCAATTTGTTTGTTCACCCGTGGTAGACGATCCTCCATCAAGTGGACAACCAGTACACGTGTCAAATTACCACCTGGGCTGCCTTTTCGTACAGAAATGAGCTCCACCGTGTACCCGCGCGGGTGTGGTTGGGAAAGAGACGGGAGTACGTGCGCCGTGCGTGCACCTCTTCTCGTCGTGCACGTCCCACACCTCGCGCGCGTAGGCGAGGGAGCGGGCGTAAGGCGTACTAAGCAAGCTTCTCCTCGTTCTGCGAGTTGACGGGACACATCAAAAGTACTCCAGTGTATAGAGCGGGGGGGAATATGTGTCGATGACATCTCAAACAAAATTTTGCATGCAATGTGTGTGAAATAGAGGCATATCCATATCATATAGAGAGGGCCAGAGGGGGCGATCCACTAGAAGAGAGGGAGGGGTCATTGTATCGATAGAGTCGAAGAGAGGATCAAGTGGGTGGGTGTGAGATGGATGAAGAGAGCCCTCGAAATTGTGTGTGTGCAAGTCAAAGATATAGGGCAACTGACCTACCAGAACGTCAGAGGGCACATGGCAAATTTGTGTGTGGCAGGGAGACATGACTAGAGCGCTCGATGTATCGGTGTGTGTGGGGGGTGGGGGGAGGGGGGATGCAGAGGCCTAACTAAAGAGGTAGAACGACTCGTATATGTGTTGAGAAGGAGAGACCCAGCTATGTCTTGAGGGAGATGGGTCGACATCCATACATAACTGAAGGAAGGGAAATAGGTTGGGACAGAGAGAGAGAGAGAGAGAGAGAGAGGAGAGAGAGAGAGGGAGGGAGAGGGGTAGAGTGCTGGATGGGTGATGGAGTTGCTTCTCGAAGATGGTGGGAGAGGCCTACTAGACAAACTGAGGGTAGAACTGCAATATTATCAATAAGAGTGGGGCTGTGTTTCTGTGTGTGCCTGTGCGTGATAGATCTGTCGGGACGCATGCATGGATGATGAAGGGGAACCATGTGTTTGCTAAGCAAACCTAACTAGATCGGTAGATCAATTGTTGTTTGTCGGAGGAAGGGAGAGACATAACTAATGAGGTAGATCGATCGACGCGTGGGAAAAACGAGTTATAAGGACCTACCTAGCTATATGTATAGCGGGAGATCGGTCGGTGTACATCCATTTGTTAGAGGCAAATAAGGCCCAGCGAGACGGATAGACAGAGAGAATGGAGCTAGGAGGTGGTGCGAGAGGCTGAGCTACTAGCTATATAGGGGGAGGAGTGTGCGGTTGTGAGATCAATGAAAAGAGGAGTGAGAGTTTACACGTGTGTGGGACCGTATGAGAGACACGAGGCACGGACACAGAAAGGAGGAGATGGAAGGTGCGTGTGTACGTATGTTGTAGGCAGACGCTGGGAGGTTTCTCAATCGGTGTGTGTCAGAAAGGAGTTGTGGAGACTGGGAGAACGACCTAAAGAAAAAAAATGAATGTGCGCGATGGATACCCCCCCCCCCCCCCCCCCCCCCCCCCCCCCCCCCCCCCCCCCCCCCCCCCCCCCCCCCCCCCCCCCCCCCCCCCCCCCCCCCCCCCCCCCCCCCCCCCCCCCCCCCCCCCCCCCCCCCCCCCCCCCCCCCCCCCCCCCCCCCCCCCCCCCCCCCCCCCCCCCCCCCCCCCCCCCCCCCCCCCCCCCCCCCCCCCCCCCCCCCCTTTGAATAGGAGATCATAGTGTTATAAACATATGCATGCATGAATATAGCGGTAATACGCGTGTTGTGGTTTTGCACATGTTATACCATAATGTGATAATGCATGGCGTTAGCAACTCACAGCTAAATGTTGAACAATCTAAACCATACTATACATCTAACAATCTCACATTTTATTTGAATTTGTGATAATGTGTGGCGTTTGCAGCTTACAACTAAATATCAAACAATCTAAACAATACTATATATTGAACAATCTCACATTTTATTTGAATTTGTGGTAATGTGTGGTGTTTGCAACTCACATCTAAATACTTGTAGGCGTAGGGGGTGGGGCACCATACATTATGTGATAAACACATTATACATATGAGACATGGTTTAGATTATGAAGATCTAGCTAGAGCTTGAAATGTACTATGATTTGAAAACAACATAAAGTGGATCCAAAAAATCGAGTTCGAGTTCATATAGTACACATAGTTTATATCTAACTCGAGAGTAATCATGTGGTATGCTGTGAAGATAATACATAAATGATGGTTTAACTTGACAATAATGATGATTGTAGATCTTGTTAAAATAGAGAAACGAATTCAAATGGTTTGACTTCACAACAATCATTATTGTGGGGGGGGGGGGGGGGGGGGGGGGGGGGGGGGGGGGGGGGGGGGGGGGGGGGGGGGGGGGGGGGGGGGGGGGGGGGGGGGGGGGGGGGGGGGGGGGGGGGGGGGGGGGGGGGGGGGGGGGGGGGGGGGGGGGGGGGGGGGGGGGGGGGGGGGGGGGGGGGGGGGGGGGGGGGGGGGGGGGGGGGGGGGGGGGGGGGGGGGGGGGGACGGGACTAGACTCTCTTGTGTGCTGCGAATTGATTTGTTTTTGTTTTTTCGTCGATGGAAGTGCGAATTGATTTGGTACAATACACGTTAGGCTTGTCCAGAAATTTCAACCCGCGCCTTGTTACCCTAAAATATTTAAGATATATCTTTGTCTCGTTGTGCTCCGACAACTCCCTCCATCTCAACCCGCGCCTTGCTAATCCAAAATTACAACGCGCGCGAAAACTCCCACCTCCTGTGAAATCCCGACATGCGAAATGCCCGTGATACCCCTGAACCGAAAGAACGGCCTAGGTCAAATCGGTGGGGGTACTTTCGTAACTTACCCCACATTTCGGACAAGCGCGTCCCTAAGCCATGGTTCCCCACTCCCATCCCATCTGCCCACCCATTCATACACCGAGGCCGCGAAAACCCGCGAAGCCCCACACCCTACTCCATCCGCCACCCAGCCGGAGCCTCTTTCCCGACGACGTCGTCCACAGCAATACCTAGACGTCCCTCATCCACCGTACCGGATGAGGATCTGTCGTCGATCTCGTCGTCCCGCTGGTTCAGCCACCCCGTCCTCCACCTCCAAGGAGCTACCCCGATGTTCCCCTCGTCTTTCGCGCCACCTCCATTCCCACACCGCGGTCTTCACCTGCACCACCAGAAGAGCATCATCATCACCGTTTCCTCGGATGAAGTTGAGGCCTAATCGGCGCCACCAAAGAGGTTGTACACTAATCGCCGCATTTTCTTCTTGATTCGATCTCACGGTGCTGTCGGCGCTCGGTCCGGAGCCGACACGGCGCGGCTCCATCCACGGCGGCGTCGCCGGCCACTTCCTCCACGGTGTCGCTCCCTCGGCGGCGACGTCCACATCAGTAGGAGTTGCTACTGCTTTAGCTCTCGCTCGCGCTGCTGCTCTGCTCTTGCTCTCGGTCCCCTGCTTGGTCTGCTCTTGCTATTGCTCTTACTCTTGCTCGCGTTGCTGCTCTCGCTCTTGCTCTTGCTTGCGATGCTGCTCCGATTTAGCTACACGGGGGGGGGGGGGGGGGGGGGGGGGGGGGGGGGGGGGGGGGGGGGGGGGGGGGGGGGGGGGGGGGGGGGGGGGGGGGGGGGGGGGGGGGGGGGGGGGGGGGGGGGGGGGGGGGGGGGGGGGGGGGGGGGGGGGGGGGGGGGGGGGGGGGGGGGGGGGGGGGGGGGGGGGGGGGGGGGGGGGGGGGGGGGGGGGGGGGGGGGGGGGGGGGGGGGGGGGGGGGGGGGGGGGGGGGGGGGGGGGGGGGGGGGGGGGGGGGGGGGGGGGGGGGGGGGGGGGGGGGGGGGGGGGGGGGGGGGGGGGGGGGGGGGGGGGGGGGGGGGGGGGGGGGGGGGGGGGGGGGGGGGGGGGGGGGGGGGGGGGGGGGGGGGGGGGGGGGGGGGGGGGGGGGGGGGGGGGGGGGGGGGGGGGGGGGGGGGGGGGGGGGGGGGGGGGGGGGGGGGGGGGGGGGGGGGGGGGGGGGGGGGGGGGGGGGGGGGGGGGGGGGGGGGGGGGGGGGGGGGGGGGGGGGGGGGGGGGGGGGGGGGGGGGGGGGGGGGGGGGGGGGGGGGGGGGGGGGGGGGGGGGGGGGGGGGGGGGGGGGGGGGGGGGGGGGGGGGGGGGGGGGGGGGGGGGGGGGGGGGGGGGGGGGGGGGGGGGGGGGGGGGGGGGGGGGGGGGGGGGGGGGGGGGGGGGGGGGGGGGGGGGGGGGGGGGGGGGGGGGGGGGGGGGGGGGGGGGGGGGGGGGGGGGGGGGGGGGGGGGGGGGGGGGGGGGGGGGGGGGGGGGGGGGGGGGGGGGGGGGGGGGGGGGGGGGGGGGGGGGGGGGGGGGGGGGGGGGGGGGGGGGGGGGGGGGGGGGGGGGGGGGGGGGGGGGGGGGGGGGGGGGGGGGGGGGGGGGGGGGGGGGGGGGGGGGGGGGGGGGGGGGGGGGGGGGGGGGGGGGGGGGGGGGGGGGGGGGGGGGGGGGGGGGGGGGGGGGGGGGGGGGGGGGGGGGGGGGGGGGGGGGGGGGGGGGGGGGGGGGGGGGGGGGGGGGGGGGGGGGGGGGGGGGGGGGGGGGGGGGGGGGGGGGGGGGGGGGGGGGGGGGGGGGGGGGGGGGGGGGGGGGGGGGGGGGGGGGGGGGGGGGGGGGGGGGGGGGGGGGGGGGGGGGGGGGGGGGGGGGGGGGGGGGGGGGGGGGGGGGGGGGGGGGGGGGGGGGGGGGGGGGGGGGGGGGGGGGGGGGGGGGGGGGGGGGGGGGGGGGGGGGGGGGGGGGGGGGGGGGGGGGGGGGGGGGGGGGGGGGGGGGGGGGGGGGGGGGGGGGGGGGGGGGGGGGGGGGGGGGGGGGGGGGGGGGGGGGGGGGGGGGGGGGGGGGGGGGGGGGGGGGGGGGGGGGGGGGGGGGGGGGGGGGGGGGGGGGGGGGGGGGGGGGGGGGGGGGGGGGGGGGGGGGGGGGGGGGGGGGGGGGGGGGGGGGGGGGGGGGGGGGGGGGGGGGGGGGGGGGGGGGGGGGGGGGGGGGGGGGGGGGGGGGGGGGGGGGGGGGGGGGGGGGGGGGGGGGGGGGGGGGGGGGGGGGGGGGGGGGGGGGGGGGGGGGGGGGGGGGGGGGGGGGGGGGGGGGGGGGGGGGGGGGGGGGGGGGGGGGGGGGGGGGGGGGGGGGGGGGGGGGGGGGGGGGGGGGGGGGGGGGGGGGGGGGGGGGGGGGGGGGGGGGGGGGGGGGGGGGGGGGGGGGGGGGGGGGGGGGGGGGGGGGGGGGGGGGGGGGGGGGGGGGGGGGGGGGGGGGGGGGGGGGGGGGGGGGGGGGGGGGGGGGGGGGGGGGGGGGGGGGGGGGGGGGGGGGGGGGGGGGGGGGGGGGGGGGGGGGGGGGGGGGGGGGGGGGGGGGGGGGGGGGGGGGGGGGGGGGGGGGGGGGGGGGGGGGGGGGGGGGGGGGGGGGGGGGGGGGGGGGGGGGGGGGGGGGGGGGGGGGGGGGGGGGGGGGGGGGGGGGGGGGGGGGGGGGGGGGGGGGGGGGGGGGGGGGGGGGGGGGGGGGGGGGGGGGGGGGGGGGGGGGGGGGGGGGGGGGGGGGGGGGGGGGGGGGGGGGGGGGGGGGGGGGGGGGGGGGGGGGGGGGGGGGGGGGGGGGGGGGGGGGGGGGGGGGGGGGGGGGGGGGGGGGGGGGGGGGGGGGGGGGGGGGGGGGGGGGGGGGGGGGGGGGGGGGGTTTTATTTGAATTTGTGATAATGTGTGGCGTTTGCAGCTTACAACTAAATATCTAACAAACTAAACAATACTATATATCGAACAATCACACATTTTATTTGAATTTGTGGTAATGTGTGGCGTTTGCAACTCACATCTAAATACTTGTAGGCATAGGGGGCGGGACACCATACATTATGTGATAAAGACATTATACATATGAGACATGGTTTAGATTATGAAGATCTAGCTTGAGCTTGAAATGTACTGTGATTTTAAATCAACATAAAGTGGATTCAAAAAGTCGAGTTCGAGTTCATATAGTACACATAGTTCATATCTAACTCGACAGTAATAATGTGGTGTGATGTGAAGATAATACACAAACGATGGTTTAACTTGACAATAATGATGATTGTAGATCTTATTAAAATAGAGAAACGAATTCAAATGGTTTGACTTCACAAAAATCATTATTGTAGATCTTATTCAAATAGAGAAACGAATTCCAATTTAGTTCATATTGAAGCGGTAGAATATACGTTTGGAATGCACTAAAACGTTCATTTGAGTAGCAGGTTGCATGCATTATACACGTAGCGGAATATTTTAATTGAACATAACATGAATTCAAAGTTTTGAATGGCATTTGTAGTGCGAATTGATTTGGTACAGTACACGGGACTAGACTCTCTTGTGTGGTGCGAATTGATTTCTTTTTGTTTTTTCGTTGACAGAAGTGCGAATTGATTTGGTGCAGTACATGTTAGGCTTGTCCGAAAAAAATTCAACCCGCGCCTTGTTACCCCGAAATATTTAAGATATATCTTTGTCTCATTGTGCTCCGAAAACTCCCTCCATCTCAACCCGCGCCTTGCTATCCCAAAATTACAACGCGCACGAAAACTCCCACCTCCTGGGGGGGGGGGGGGGGGGGGGGGGGGGGGGGGGGGGGGGGGGGGGGGGGGGGGGGGGGGGGGGGGGGGGGGGGGGGGGGGGGGGGGGGGGGGGGGGGGGGGGGGGGGGGGGGGGGGGGGGGGGGGGGGGGGGGGGGGGGGGGGGGGGGGGGGGGGGGGGGGGGGGGGGGGGGGGGGGGGGGGGGGGGGGGGGGGGGGGGGGGGGGGGGGGGGGGGGGGGGGGGGGGGGGGGGGGGGGGGGGGGGGGGGGGGGGGGGGGGGGGGGGGGGGGGGGGGGGGGGGGGGGGGGGGGGGGGGGGGGGGGGGGGGGGGGGGGGGGGGGGGGGGGGGGGGGGGGGGGGGGGGGGGGGGGGGGGGGGGGGGGGGGGGGGGGGGGGGGGGGGGGGGGGGGGGGGGGGGGGGGGGGGGGGGGGGGGGGGGGGGGGGGGGGGGGGGGGGGGGGGGGGGGGGGGGGGGGGGGGGGGGGGGGGGGGGGGGGGGGGGGGGGGGGGGGGGGGGGGGGGGGGGGGGGGGGGGGGGGGGGGGGGGGGGGGGGGGGGGGGGGGGGGGGGGGGGGGGGGGGGGGGGGGGGGGGGGGGGGGGGGGGGGGGGGGGGGGGGGGGGGGGGGGGGGGGGGGGGGGGGGGGGGGGGGGGGGGGGGGGGGGGGGGGGGGGGGGGGGGGGGGGGGGGGGGGGGGGGGGGGGGGGGGGGGGGGGGGGGGGGGGGGGGGGGGGGGGGGGGGGGGGGGGGGGGGGGGGGGGGGGGGGGGGGGGGGGGGGGGGGGGGGGGGGGGGGGGGGGGGGGGGGGGGGGGGGGGGGGGGGGGGGGGGGGGGGGGGGGGGGGGGGGGGGGGGGGGGGGGGGGGGGGGGGGGGGGGGGGGGGGGGGGGGGGGGGGGGGGGGGGGGGGGGGGGGGGGGGGGGGGGGGGGGGGGGGGGGGGGGGGGGGGGGGGGGGGGGGGGGGGGGGGGGGGGGGGGGGGGGGGGGGGGGGGGGGGGGGGGGGGGGGGGGGGGGGGGGGGGGGGGGGGGGGGGGGGGGGGGGGGGGGGGGGGGGGGGGGGGGGGGGGGGGGGGGGGGGGGGGGGGGGGGGGGGGGGGGGGGGGGGGGGGGGGGGGGGGGGGGGGGGGGGGGGGGGGGGGGGGGGGGGGGGGGGGGGGGGGGGGGGGGGGGGGGGGGGGGGGGGGGGGGGGGGGGGGGGGGGGGGGGGGGGGGGGGGGGGGGGGGGGGGGGGGGGGGGGGGGGGGGGGGGGGGGGGGGGGGGGGGGGGGGGGGGGGGGGGGGGGGGGGGGGGGGGGGGGGGGGGGGGGGGGGGGGGGGGGGGGGGGGGGGGGGGGGGGGGGGGGGGGGGGGGGGGGGGGGGGGGGGGGGGGGGGGGGGGGGGGGGGGGGGGGGGGGGGGGGGGGGGGGGGGGGGGGGGGGGGGGGGGGGGGGGGGGGGGGGGGGGGGGGGGGGGGGGGGGGGGGGGGGGGGGGGGGGGGGGGGGGGGGGGGGGGGGGGGGGGGGGGGGGGGGGGGGGGGGGGGGGGGGGGGGGGGGGGGAAAATTATTACTGTCTTATAAAAAAATATTACTGTTATGATTTAAACAAGTTTGAACATATTTAAACGGGGGGAAGCTATATTTATGTTGCTCTCCCTACAACAATGTGTACATGCACTTTTTATGGCCTAGCTAGATCTATGTATGTTCGTGGTGTTGCATATGTTTGTGGTGTTGCATATGTGTTTGTGTTTGGAGGTGTACCGGTATTTGAAATGCGATAGTTGCCAATATTTTGCCGGAATGTTGGTTCATTTCAGTTTCGGCGAGAATTTTGGCATTAAGCATTCTTTTTGGTCCTATTTTTAGGGGAAGTCATGCCAAATTTTTTCTTGGTTCTAAAATATCATTTTGCTCTACCCCGCAGGCGACCATGGTCCGCACGATGACGGAAGGCATCGTGAATAGGTTTTTGAGGTCCACGAAGGCCGAGATGCTTCAAAAGAACGAGACGGAGATAAGATGTCCGTGTCGAAGATGCAAGCTGAAGAGCCTTATTGCGGACCCGGAATCCAGGTGCCGAACCACCTGCTCTTGCGTGGTTTCATGGATGGCTATTGGTGGCAAGGTGATGAAGATGACTACGAAGTCGTCCATGGGGTCCGGGCAAGAAATGAGGAAGGGCAGCAAGACAACCACCGCGGCTCGGGCGGGCGAGAAGACGAAGAATCCCCAGGAGATGATCACGACGGTGATGCTCTACACAGTCATCATGTAGAAGATGCAGGACATGATGATGAGGAAGATGCCAGAGCAGACGACGGGAATGATCATGAAGATGATGATGCCGGCGGAGCAGACGACGCTGGACCATCGATGGGCTGGGTGCAGGACCCTCATATTCAAGAGCTGCTTCTCAAGCAGACGGATAACGCAAGAGCTGCCGCCCGAGAGAAAGCCAAGATGGATCAACTTGAGTTAGACGCGGTTACTCCACTGTATGAAGGATGCAGGCCCGAGGATACCCGCCTGAAAGTAACGCTCATGGCTCTGGAGATGAAGGTAAAATACAAAATGACCGACGCATGCTTCGACGAGAACATGTCATTCTAGCATGCCCGACCAGTTTGGAGGAGGCGAAGAAAATCGTGTGTCCTCTGGATTTATCGCACGTGAAATACCATGTGTGCATGAACAATTGCATCATTTATCGGGACGAGCACGCGGAGTCTACCATATGTCCGGTGTGCGGCATCACTCGATACAAGAAGAGGAAGAAAGCTCCTCGAAAAGTGGCGTGGTACTTTCCGATCACTCCTCGTCTGTAGCGGTATTTCGCGGACCCTAAGGTAGCAAAGCTCCTGCGTTGGCATGCGGATAGGGAGGAGAACAAGCGAGAAGATAACGCAAATGATCCGGAGATAGATAAAAAAGACAAGATGCTGAGTCACCCTAAGGATGCAAGACAGTGGCAAGCGTTGAACTTCGAAGACCTAGAATTTGGGAACGATCCAAGGAACATCGTGCTGGGCGCGAGCACCGATGGAGTCAATCCATTTGGCAGCCAGAGAAGCACACATAGCACCTAGCCTGTGTTTGTGTGGATGTACAACCTTCCCCCCTAGTTGTGCATGAAGAGGAAGTACATTCACATGAGTATGCTAATTGAAGGACCGAAACAAGCAGGGAACGACATCAATCTATATCTGGCGCTGCTAAAAGAGGAGCTTGACACGCTGTGGAAAACGCCAGCCAATACGTGGGACGCCGCAGAGAAAGAATATTTCCCTATGAGAGCCGCGCTGCTCACGACGGTGCACGACTATCTCGGTTACGGATATGTCGCGGGGCAGGTGGTCCACGGATTTTCTGGATGCGTCAGGTGCATGGATGGCACAACGTATCACCAGCTAGATAGAGATCCTGGGTCTTCAAAAACCGTGTTCATGGGACATCGAAGGTGGCTTCGCGACGATGACCTATGGAGAAAACGCAAGGATCTTTTCGATGGTGAAACCGAACCCCGAGGACGCCCGCCTACGAGGAGCGGCGAGGAAATAGACGAGCTGTTGAAAAATTGGAAAGATTGCCCACTGCCGGGAAAGAAGCAAAAGGCGCCAGAGCCGGGAAAGAAGTGAAAGGCGCCAGAGCCACTGCTGAAGGTATGGAAAACGAGGTTTGTTTTCTGGGACTTTCCATACTGGAAGATCCACCGTGTGCCTCACAGCCTTGATGTCATGCATATCACGAAGAACGTGTGTGAGAGTCTGCTTGGTACCCTGCACAACATGCCAGAGAGGACCAAAGATGGGCCGAAAGCAAGGGCAGACTTGAAATCAATGGGCATCAGGCAGGAGCTTCACGCTATATATGATGATGATGATGATGATGATGAGGCGAAGAAGGACACGGAAAGTCGTCGCAAAGGCAAAAAGGCCAAGAAGACCAGAAATGACTACCCTCCCGCATGCTTCACTCTAAGTCAGGAGGAGATCGAGCAGTTTTTCACCTGCCTCCTAGGAGTAAAACTTCCTTACGGTTACGCGGGGAAGATAAGCAGATACCTAGACCCAGCAAAGCAGAAGTTCAGCGGAATGAAGTCTCACGACTGTCATGTGCTGATGACGCAGATACTTCCAGTTGCAATCCGTGGGATCATGGACGCGCACGTCCGTGAAACGCTATTTGGCCTATGCACCTTTTTCAACGTCATCTCTCAGAAGTCTGTTGGCGTGAGGCAACTCAGAAAGCTACAGGAAGAGATCGTGGTGATACTATGCGAGCTTGAGATGTACTTCTCGCCCGCATTCTTCGACGTTATGGTGCATCTGCTGGTCAATATCGTGGACGATATCATCCAACTCGGGCCAATGTTCCTACACAGCATGATGCCGTTCGAAAGGATGAACGGTGTCATCAAAGGATACGTTCGCAACATGTCACGTCCAGAGGGAAGCATAGCCAGGGGCTTTCTGACCGAAGAGTGCATCTCCTACTGCACGAATTATCTAGGCATCGAGAACCCCGTTGGTCTGCCCATCAACAGGCACCTCGGCAGGCTTGCTGGATGGGGTCACCGTGAGGGTCGCCGCAAAATGCATGTCGACTTCGAGGGTCGACCCGCCGACTTTGAAAGAGCAAACCTAGTGCGCTACAACACATAGACGTGGTCGATCCTTGGGTGGTAGAGCACAAAACCCTTATCAAGAAGACGTACAATGACCGAGGCGAACAGAGGACGGACGGAGATATACTCAAAGAGCACAACTCATGTTTCACGCGTTGGTTCAAGCAGAAGCTTCTGTCGTACCCTTTACATGAGGATTCTTCCGCGGAAGAACAACTCATATTCGCCTTGTCACAGGGCGTCGAGCACAACCTGATGACCTATGAGGCGTACGATATCAATGGCTACACATTCTACACCGAGGCCAAGGACATGAAGAGCGATGGTTATCAGAACTCCGGGGTAACGATGGAATCCTACACCGGTAACGACAAGGACAGATACTACGGAAGGATCGAGGAGATCTGGGAGCTGAGCTACGCTGGAGAGAAGGTCCCGATGTTCCGTGTCAGATGGGCGAAGAGCGTCCTAAAAGAAGACCGGTATTTCACCACCTTGGTTATACTCAAAACCAAATCCAAGACCTCGGGTGCAAACGTCACCACGAAAAAGGAGCCATGGGTACTGGCTTCCCAAGTGGACCAATGCTTCTTCATTACCGACCCGTCAAAGCCCAGTCGTGTTGTCGTGAGGAGAGGCAAAAGGAAGATCATCGGAATGGATGGAGTAGCCAATGAGCAAGACTTCGACAAGTACGGCGACCCGAGGATCGAATATGACGACGATGATGAAGTAGCAGCATACACCACAAGAAGAAGCAGGACCACCGGGGGGGGGGGGGGGGGGGGGGGGGGGGGGGGGGGGGGGGGGGGGGGGGGGGGGGGGGGGGGGGGGGGGGGGGGGGGGGGGGGGGGGGGGGGGGGGGGGGGGGGGGGGGGGGGGGGGGGGGGGGGGGGGGGGGGGGGGGGGGGGGGGGGGGGGGGGGGGGGGGGGGGGGGGGGGGGGGGGGGGGGGGGGGGGGGGGGGGGGGGGGGGGGGGGGGGGGGGGGGGGGGGGGGGGGGGGGGGGGGGGGGGGGGGGGGGGGGGGGGGGGGGGGGGGGGGGGGGGGGGGGGGGGGGGGGGGGGGGGGGGGGGGGGGGGGGGGGGGGGGGGGGGGGGGGGGGGGGGGGGGGGGGGGGGGGGGGGGGGGGGGGGGGGGGGGGGGGGGGGGGGGGGGGGGGGGGGGGGGGGGGGGGGGGGGGGGGGGGGGGGGGGGGGGGGGGGGGGGGGGGGGGGGGGGGGGGGGGGGGGGGGGGGGGGGGGGGGGGGGGGGGGGGGGGGGGGGGGGGGGGGGGGGGGGGGGGGGGGGGGGGGGGGGGGGGGGGGGGGGGGGGGGGGGGGGGGGGGGGGGGGGGGGGGGGGGGGGGGGGGGGGGGGGGGGGGGGGGGGGGGGGGGGGGGGGGGGGGGGGGGGGGGGGGGGGGGGGGGGGGGGGGGGGGGGGGGGGGGGGGGGGGGGGGGGGGGGGGGGGGGGGGGGGGGGGGGGGGGGGGGGGGGGGGGGGGGGGGGGGGGGGGGGGGGGGGGGGGGGGGGGGGGGGGGGGGGGGGGGGGGGGGGGGGGGGGGGGGGGGGGGGGGGGGGGGGGGGGGGGGGGGGGGGGGGGGGGGGGGGGGGGGGGGGGGGGGGGGGGGGGGGGGGGGGGGGGGGGGGGGGGGGGGGGGGGGGGGGGGGGGGGGGGGGGGGGGGGGGGGGGGGGGGGGGGGGGGGGGGGGGGGGGGGGGGGGGGGGGGGGGGGGGGGGGGGGGGGGGGGGGGGGGGGGGGGGGGGGGGGGGGGGGGGGGGGGGGGGGGGGGGGGGGGGGGGGGGGGGGGGGGGGGGGGGGGGGGGGGGGGGGGGGGGGGGGGGGGGGGGGGGGGGGGGGGGGGGGGGGGGGGGGGGGGGGGGGGGGGGGGGGGGGGGGGGGGGGGGGGGGGGGGGGGGGGGGGGGGGGGGGGGGGGGGGGGGGGGGGGGGGGGGGGGGGGGGGGGGGGGGGGGGGGGGGGGGGGGGGGGGGGGGGGGGGGGGGGGGGGGGGGGGGGGGGGGGGGGGGGGGGGGGGGGGGGGGGGGGGGGGGGGGGGGGGGGGGGGGGGGGGGGGGGGGGGGGGGGGGGGGGGGGGGGGGGGGGGGGGGGGGGGGGGGGGGGGGGGGGGGGGGGGGGGGGGGGGGGGGGGGGGGGGGGGGGGGGGGGGGGGGGGGGGGGGGGGGGGGGGGGGGGGGGGGGGGGGGGGGGGGGGGGGGGGGGGGGGGGGGGGGGGGGGGGGGGGGGGGGGGGGGGGGGGGGGGGGGGGGGGGGGGGGGGGGGGGGGGGGGGGGGGGGGGGGGGGGGGGGGGGGGGGGGGGGGGGGGGGGGGGGGGGGGGGGGGGGGGGGGGGGGGGGGGGGGGGGGGGGGGGGGGGGGGGGGGGGGGGGGGGGGGGGGGGGGGGGGGGGGGGGGGGGGGGGGGGGGGGGGGGGGGGGGGGGGGGGGGGGGGGGGGGGGGGGGGGGGGGGGGGGGGGGGGGGGGGGGGGGGGGGGGGGGGGGGGGGGGGGGGGGGGGGGGGGGGGGGGGGGGGGGGGGGGGGGGGGGGGGGGGGGGGGGGGGGGGGGGGGGGGGGGGGGGGGGGGGGGGGGGGGGGGGGGGGGGGGGGGGGGGGGGGGGGGGGGGGGGGGGGGGGGGGGGGGGGGGGGGGGGGGGGGGGGGGGGGGGGGGGGGGGGGGGGGGGGGGGGGGGGGGGGGGGGGGGGGGGGGGGGGGGGGGGGGGGGGGGGGGGGGGGGGGGGGGGGGGGGGGGGGGGGGGGGGGGGGGGGGGGGGGGGGGGGGGGGGGGGGGGGGGGGGGGGGGGGGGGGGGGGGGGGGGGGGGGGGGGGGGGGGGGGGGGGGGGGGGGGGGGGGGGGGGGGGGGGGGGGGGGGGGGGGGGGGGGGGGGGGGGGGGGGGGGGGGGGGGGGGGGGGGGGGGGGGGGGGGGGGGGGGGGGGGGGGGGGGGGGGGGGGGGGGGGGGGGGGGGGGGGGGGGGGCGCACTGTGTCTGGATGCGCCATTAGTATGTTTGGACAGGCGCACTAGTTAAATGTTTTTTGATACTAATGGCGCACCCTGGGCCAGGTGCGCGATTAGTAGTTTCAACTCTAATGACGTATCAGAAGGTGGTGCGCCATTAGTGTGCGCCATTAGTGTCAATCCCATCTATAGCCCTTTTTCTAGTAGCGGGGGCGCCGACGTGTACGTCTTCTTAATAAAGGTTTTGTGCTCTACCACCCAAGGATCGACCACGTCTATGTGTTGTAGCGCGACTAGGTTTGCTCTTTCAAAGTCGGCGAGTCGACCCTCGAAGTCGACATGCATTTCGTGACGACCCTCACGGTGACCCCATCCAGCGAGCCTGCCGAGGTGCCTGTTGACGGGCAGACCAACGGGTTTCTCGATGCCTAGATAATTCGTGCAGTAGGAGATGCACTCTTCGGTCAGAAAGCCCCTGGCTATGCTTCCCTCTGGACGTGACATGTTGCGAACGTATCCTTTGATGACACCATTCATCCTTTCGAACGGCAAAATGCTGTGCAGGAACGTCGGCCCGAGTTGGATGATATCGTCCACGATATGGACCAGCAGATGCACCATAACGTCGAAGAATGCGGGCGGGAAGTACATCTCAAGCTCGCATAGTATCACCACGATCTCTTCCTGTAGCCTTCTGAGTTGCCTCACGCCAACAGACTTCCGAGAGATGACGTCGAAAAAGTGGCATAGGCCAAATAGGGTTTCACGGACATGCACGTCCATGATCCCACGGATTGCAACTGGAAGTATCTACGTCATCAGCACGTGACAGTCGTGAGACTTCATCCCGCTGAACTTCTGCTTCGCTGGGTCTAGGTATCTGCTTATCTTCCCCGCGTAACCGTAAGGAAGTTTTGGGGGGGGGGGGGGGGGGGGGGGGGGGGGGGGGGGGGGGGGGGGGGGGGGGGGGGGGGGGGGGGGGGGGGGGGGGTAGAGTGAAGCACGCGGGAGGGTAGTCATTTCCGGTCTTCTTGGCCTTTTTGCCTTTGCGACGACTTTCCGTGTCCTGCTTCGCCTCATCATCATCATCATCATATATAGCGTGAAGCTCCTGCCTGATGCCCATTGATTTCAAGTCTGCCCTTGCTTTCGGCCCATCTTTGGTCCTCTCTGGCATGTTGGGGGGGGGGGGGGGGGGGGGGGGGGGGGGGGGGGGGGGGGGGGGGGGGGGGGGGGGGGGGGGGGGGGGGGGGAAACAGACCTCGTTTTCCATACCTTCAGCAGCAGCTCTGGCGCCTTTCGCTTCTTTCCCGGCTCTGGCGCCTTTTGCTTCTTTCCCGGCAGTGGGCAGTCTTTCCAATTTTTCAACAGCTCGTCTATTTCCTCGCCGCTCCTCGTACGCGGGCGTCCTCGGGGTTCAGTTTCACCATCGAACAGATCCTTGCGTTTTCTCCACGGGTCATCGTCGCGAAGCCACCTTCGATGTCCCATGAATCGAAGACCCGGGATCTCTATCTAGCTGGCGATACGTTGTGTCATCCGTGCACCTGATGCATCCAGAAAATCCATGGACCACCTGCCCCGTGACATATCCGTAACCGAGATAGTCGTGCACCGTCGTGAGCAGCGCCGCTCTCATAGGGAAATATTCTTTCTCTGCGGCGTCCCACGTATTGGCTGGCATTTTCCACAGCGTGTCAAGCTCCTCTTTCAGCAGCCCCAGATACAGATTGATGTCGTTCCCTGGTTGTTTCGGTCCTTCAATTAGCATACTCATGTGAATGTACTTCCTCTTCATGCACAACCATGGGGGAAGGTTGTACATCCACACAAACACAGGCCAGGTGGTATGTGTGCTTCTTTGGCTGCCAAATGGATTGACTCCATCGGTGCTCGCGCCCAGCACGATGTTCCTTGGATCGTTCCCAAATTCTAGGTCTTCGAAGTTCAACGCTTGCCACTGGCTCACGTCCTTAGGGTGACTCAGCATCTTGTCTTTTTTATCTATCTCCGGATCATTTGCGTCATCTTCTCGCTTCTTCTCCTCCCTATCCGCGTGCCAACGCAGGAGCTTTGCTACCTTAGGGTCCGCGAAATACCGCTGCAGACGAGGAGTGATCGGAAAGTACCACACCACTTTTCGAGGAGCTTTCTTCCTCTTCTTGTATCGAGTGACGCCGCACACCGGACATATGGTAGACTCCGCGTGCTCGTCCCGATAAATGATGCAATTGTTCATGCACACGTGGTATTTCACGTGCGGTAAATCCAGAGAACACACGATTTTCTTTGCCTCCTCCAAACTGGTCGGGCACTTGTTCCCCTTGGGAAGACGTTCGTGCCAGAATGACATGTTCTCGTCGAAGCATGCGTCGGTCATTTTGTGTTTTACCTTCATCTCCAGAGCCATGAGCGTTACTTTCAGGCGGGTATCCTCGGGCCTGCATCCTTCATACAATGGAGTAACCGCGTCTAACTCAAGTTGATCCATCTTGGCTTTCTCTCGGGCGGCAGCTCTTGCGTTATCCGTCTGCTTGAGAAGCAGCTCTTGAATTTGAGGGTCCTGCACCCAGCCCATCGATGGTCCAGCGTCGTCTGCTCCGCCGGCATCATCATCTTCATGATCATGCCTGTCGTCTGCTCCGGCATCTTCCTCATCATCATGTCCTGCATCTTCTACATGATGACTATGTACAGCATCACCATCATGATCATCTCCTGGGGATTCTTCATCTTCTCGCCCGCCCGAGCCGCGGTGGTTATCTTGCTGCCCTTCCTCATTTCTTGCCCGGCCCCCATGGATGACTTCGTAGTCATCTTCATCACCTTGCCACCGATAGCCATCCATGAAACCACACAAGAACAGGTGGTCCCGCACCTGCCCGGATTCCGGGTCCGCAATAAGGCTCTTCAGCTGGGGGGGGGGGGGGGGGGGGGGGGGGGGGGGGGGGGGGGGGGGGGGGGGGGGGGGGGGGGGGGGGGGGGGGGGGGGGGGGGGGGGGGGGGGGGGGGGGGGGGGGGGGGGGGGGGGGGGGGGGGGGGGGGGGGGGGGGGGGGGGGGGGGGGGGGGGGGGGGGGGGGGGGGGGGGGGGGGGGGGGGGGGGGGGGGGGGGGGGGGGGGGGGGGGGGGGGGGGGGGGGGGGGGGGGGGGGGGGGGGGGGGGGGGGGGGGGGGGGGGGGGGGGGGGGGGGGGGGGGGGGGGGGGGGGGGGGGGGGGGGGGGGGGGGGGGGGGGGGGGGGGGGGGGGGGGGGGGGGGGGGGGGGGGGGGGGGGGGGGGGGGGGGGGGGGGGGGGGGGGGGGGGGGGGGGGGGGGGGGGGGGGGGGGGGGGGGGGGGGGGGGGGGGGGGGGGGGGGGGGGGGGGGGGGGGGGGGGGGGGGGGGGGGGGGGGGGGGGGGGGGGGGGGGGGGGGGGGGGGGGGGGGGGGGGGGGGGGGGGGGGGGGGGGGGGGGGGGGGGGGGGGGGGGGGGGGGGGGGGGGGGGGGGGGGGGGGGGGGGGGGGGGGGGGGGGGGGGGGGGGGGGGGGGGGGGGGGGGGGGGGGGGGGGGGGGGGGGGGGGGGGGGGGGGGGGGGGGGGGGGGGGGGGGGGGGGGGGGGGGGGGGGGGGGGGGGGGGGGGGGGGGGGGGGGGGGGGGGGGGGGGGGGGGGGGGGGGGGGGGGGGGGGGGGGGGGGGGGGGGGGGGGGGGGGGGGGGGGGGGGGGGGGGGGGGGGGGGGGGGGGGGGGGGGGGGGGGGGGGGGGGGGGGGGGGGGGGGGGGGGGGGGGGGGGGGGGGGGGGGGGGGGGGGGGGGGGGGGGGGGGGGGGGGGGGGGGGGGGGGGGGGGGGGGGGGGGGGGGGGGGGGGGGGGGGGGGGGGGGGGGGGGGGGGGGGGGGGGGGGGGGGGGGGGGGGGGGGGGGGGGGGGGGGGGGGGGGGGGGGGGGGGGGGGGGGGGGGGGGGGGGGGGGGGGGGGGGGGGGGGGGGGGGGGGGGGGGGGGGGGGGGGGGGGGGGGGGGGGGGGGGGGGGGGGGGGGGGGGGGGGGGGGGGGGGGGGGGGGGGGGGGGGGGGGGGGGGGGGGGGGGGGGGGGGGGGGGGGGGGGGGGGGGGGGGGGGGGGGGGGGGGGGGGGGGGGGGGGGGGGGGGGGGGGGGGGGGGGGGGGGGGGGGGGGGGGGGGGGGGGGGGGGGGGGGGGGGGGGGGGGGGGGGGGGGGGGGGGGGGGGGGGGGGGGGGGGGGGGGGGGGGGGGGGGGGGGGGGGGGGGGGGGGGGGGGGGGGGGGGGGGGGGGGGGGGGGGGGGGGGGGGGGGGGGGGGGGGGGGGGGGGGGGGGGGGGGGGGGGGGGGGGGGGGGGGGGGGGGGGGGGGGGGGGGGGGGGGGGGGGGGGGGGGGGGGGGGGGGGGGGGGGGGGGGGGGGGGGGGGGGGGGGGGGGGGGGGGGGGGGGGGGGGGGGGGGGGGGGGGGGGGGGGGGGGGGGGGGGGGGGGGGGGGGGGGGGGGGGGGGGGGGGGGGGGGGGGGGGGGGGGGGGGGGGGGGGGGGGGGGGGGGGGGGGGGGGGGGGGGGGGGGGGGGGGGGGGGGGGGGGGGGGGGGGGGGGGGGGGGGGGGGGGGGGGGGGGGGGGGGGGGGGGGGGGGGGGGGGGGGGGGGGGGGGGGGGGGGGGGGGGGGGGGGGGGGGGGGGGGGGGGGGGGGGGGGGGGGGGGGGGGGGGGGGGGGGGGGGGGGGGGGGGGGGGGGGGGGGGGGGGGGGGGGGGGGGGGGGGGGGGGGGGGGGGGGGGGGGGGGGGGGGGGGGGGGGGGGGGGGGGGGGGGGGGGGGGGGGAACCATGGCTGAGGGACGCGCTTGTCCGAAATGTGGGGTAAGTTACGGAAGTACCCCCACCGATTTGTGCTAGGAGGTTCTTTCGGTTCAGGGGTATCACGGGCATTTTGCGTGTCGGGATTTCGCAGGAGGTGGGAGCTTTCGCGCGCGTTGTAATTTTGGGATAGCAAGGCGCGGGTTGATATGGAGGGAGTTTTCGGAGCACAACGAGACAAAGAAGTATCTTAAATATTTCGGGGTAACAAGGCACGGGTTGAAATTTCCGGACAAGCCTAACATGTACTGTACCAAATCAACTCGCACTTCCGTCGATGAAAAAACAAAAAGAAATCAATTCGCACCACACAAGAGAGTCTAGTCCCGTGTACTGTACCAAATCAATTCGCACTACAAATGCCATTCAAAACTTTGAATTCATGTTATGTTCAATTAAAATATTTCGCTACGTGTATAATGCATGCAACATGCTACTCACATGAACATTTTAGTGCATTCCAAATGTATATACTACCGCTTCAATATGAACTAAATTTGATTTCGTTTCTCTATTTGAATAAGATCTGCAATAATGATTGTGGTGAAGTCAAACCATTTGAATTTGTTTCTCTATTTTAATAAGATCTACAATCATCGTTATTGTCAAGTTAAACCATCGTTTGTGTATTATCTTCACGGCACACCACATTTCAACCTCTAGCTAGATCTTCATAATCTAAACCATGTCTCATATGTATAATGTGTTTATCACATAATGTATGGTGCCCCACCCCCTACTACTACAAGTATTTAGATGTGAGTTGCAAACGCCACACATTACCACAAATTCAAATAAAATGTGAGATTGTTCGATATATAGTATTTTTTAGATTGTTCGATATTTAGTTGTAAGCTGCAAACGCCACACATTATCACAAATTCAAATAAAATGTGAGATTGTTCGATGTATAGTATGGTTTATCATGTTATGCATTATCACGTTATGGTA